>JAOEHV020378982.1:0-24199 GCA_025447995.2 Isaurus tuberculatus | reverse complement strand
AAGGCGTAAACCCGAGAAAAAAAATTCCTGTAGCCAATTACCTACAGAAAAAAAATTCCTGCACCAATTTTTTTCTGTCCTCCCTCCGTCTTTTTCTAATGGTCCGTCCCTTAATTAAGTCCAATTTCGATAAAAGAAGTAAAAGTATTACAAACGAATTAAACAAAATAAGGTGACACCAGTGCCTGGAAACACTAAAAGGTGGAGAAGCAAATGGGAACAAATAATGGAATGAAAAACCTCTGCAATGGTGATGCAACTACAATATATTAAAATCGTGGTGGTCTTCCAAAACATTCTGTTTATAGCGTTGGACTCATCATGAGAACCGAATAAACTTGGAAAATAAAAGTAAGCATAACCCAAAAGTTATGGAAGAGATCCTATTATGAAGGGTGAGAACGTGATATGTGTTACATCTATCAACACATTACTTTCTTATGTACAACAAAATATATTATTGCTTTCCTTATCTTGTAATTTAGTTGAATAAATTCAGTTTACAGCAAATACATGTTTTTCATGTCTTACTGATTATTGTAATGCATTATGCTGAGATACAATAGCACAGTTTTCCCATTGCTGCATGTACTGCAGTATACCTTTCAATTCATGGCTTGTTCTTTCCTGTTAAATCCAAACTCGTCGGTGGTTGAATTCCTTGCAAAATTGGCAGTGCCAGTCCTGAGGATGATGATTTAGCCATTTTATCATCTCCGAAAAAACAAATCACTGGCTCTTACAAACAAGGTTGAGGTTCAATCGCTGCTAACAATGTAACATATCATAATAATAAGACATCAAGAGCACCCATACATTTGATTGTCTTCTTTTTGGGTAGCAATAAATCTCAAATTGAAAACAAAAATTATATCAATGCAAACCTTTTGATAAGGTATTTTTAGTTAGGTTGTATTTTCACAATCTACATAATAAATACTAAGAAACTAAATTTTAACTTTAATAGCATACAAATTAAGGAATCCCTGGAACTCTCTTACAACACTTAGAAGGTGGTACAGTCCAGTCATATTTAAAAGAGTTTCTTAAGTGTTTTTCTTGAACACAGAGTTTACCATTTGTCTTCAGCTGTCTGTGTTTTTCTACCATATCCTCTATACTCTGCTTGTGACTGACAATGTGCTTATTATCACATCCTCTTGATTTATATTCTGTATCAAAGCGAGGGTCATGGATCCGGGCAACTTTTAAAGCAGCAACCCAGGTTCCTAAGGCAAAAAAAGCAATTGAAAGTATTTATTGATTAAATCTAACTAAAAAGTCATTTAAATGATTTAATGATAACTGTTCTAACCTTCTATTATCAGTAGCACTAAAGTCTAGTCTCCACAAAACCATTAGCCATATTGGCTGGAAGATCTGAAGAGATCATTCAAATAGCTTCCACCCTTAAGAATGAGTTCACTAGATTTTCTATTTGAATAATAAAGGCTTAAATGTCTAACAAAATCACTTTTAATAAATTAAAAAGTTTAATGGTTATTCATTCCAAAAACATAGAATATTTCCTAAACAAAGGATACTTTTATAGCAGACAACATGAGTAAGCTAAGGCTTCAGTGGGGATTTGCTGATGAACCAAACTAAGTAAGCCTTTAAAAAATAGCCATACCGACTTTTCACTCACACAAAATAAAGTCAGATAAAACTAAAAGATCAGTTACAAAGTTCAGCTCATTTATGTGCAGGAGCCTTGTTTGTTTTGAGCTTAAGCCCTTTATCAAAACAACAAAATTGTTGAATTATTCAACAATTTTTCTATTTTATATCTCTAGTTAATTTTTTGGTTAAGAATAGGGATGGATACCCAAAGACAGTTTTTTTTGTTGTTACGTGATTAAACAACTTGCAACACACTCAAACAGTTTTCAAAAGTTGTTTACAACTCACCAACTGACACATCCTCACTGTTATACAACTGTAGCAAGTCTGCATTCCTAGCAATAAACTCAACAAGAGATGCTGATATAACATATCCCCCACCATTGGCATATGGAAGATATTTATCACATAGAACCCATTTCCTTTCTGCCCACGGGCCGTGCTTTTTAACATTTGCATCGCCTCTAAAGAAGCCCCAATATAAATTTGTAGTTGGATTTACAGTGTTAAGCTCTGAAATCAACTCATCAAGTCTTACAAATGTATCATCATCAGCTTTGAGAACGTAGAATGAATTGATATTAGTATTGATCCATTTAAAGCTCTGTAAGACTTTCATAGTAAGATTATGATACGAATCTCGTAGGTTTGGAAGTAACAACATATCGCCTTGCAGCTTGTTTTCATCTACAAGTTCTTTTTCTTGTTGTTCAGAAATTCCAGAGGTCCCAATTATGAACTTTGCTACAACGTTTTTGTCTATCTGGGCAACATTTGACAACCAAGTTTTCCTGATTGTATCTCTCCTTTCTTTTGACTTTGCAGTCGGGGCTGCTAAGATAATTATGAAGAGAAAACAACTTAATCTTTGTTTATGATATTCCGCAACATTGTCTTTGCTAATTTCGAGACCACGTTTTTGTTGATAAAAAGTTGATTTTCCTTCGTTCCATCCTTGTAAAGTTCGTTTTTCGAGACATTTTGTATCATTACGGACCAACAGTATTATTAAACCACAACTAAATATCAGAAACAATATAGTTCGTCCTGGATTCCAGAAAAACTGCTTGATGATAAATCTTCGACACGAAACGTCCGCCATCTTGAAATTAGAACTTCAATAATCGATTTGTTTGGGTTTAAGTTTCAGAGCAGAGCTTGGGGACGAATTATTGTCCCACGAGGTGAAGTTTTTGAGGCGTCGTGGAATCAAAAGTTACATGGTTACATTTACAGTATCTTCTTTTTAACTTTAAGGAACTTTATCTTGGTGTTTTTTTTTCAACCACGCAAGAAATGGCTAACATTCCGCCGCCAAACTGGAACAATTTGCCTTCATCACCGCTACAAGCCGCCACGCCGGGTCAAATCGGGATGGCGTTAGCAATGAAATCAATGTTTAACCCAAGTCATCAGCTTTCAGGCCACAGTTCAAACTTTCATAGCGCTGTATACCCATATCATCAAGGCCAATTTGCTACATCCAACGCTGGATTGAGACCAAGCATTCCATGGCCATGTCCTCTCTCATTTCACTGTAGGCCCTTGCATACTATCCCAGGTTACCCTGCAAGCAATGGATTCTCAGGAATGATGGCACAGCCTCCAAGGCCAATCACACATTATAGACCAGCCTTGACGACAGAACTGCGCAATCATAGACATCAGTTTCAAGAAAAGGTTGTTAAAAAGCCTGCTAAACACTTGTTTACAACCCATTCTAATGAAACTCCCTCCCTCCCCTGGACGGGAAGGGTTTTAGCATCCATGGACTAGTGTCTAATGGTATTAAAACTCCCATCTTCTGTTAGCAAATTGCAGTAAATGTTGGACCAGGGTTCCTACTTATTTTCTTTCTTCTATAATATTTAGTGGTTTAGTCATGTTAGAATCTATTGCTACCCTGGACGAATACTCATCCATTGTCGGTTAGGTCCCAGCAAGGGAGAGGTTCTCTGTTTGTAGAGATTGTAAGGATAAAAAGCTGAGCTAGCTTTGGCAGAAAATAAAAGCGCACAAGTTCTTTATCTTGGCAGAGCTGGTCCACAAATCTAGGATTGGTAAAATATTGTATTCAAGGACACATAATAGGATCATAAAATATATGGCTGCTAATTGCTTGGACATTAAGCTGCCAACAAGATAAGATTTACAAAGTGTAGATTTATGGATTAGAGAGAAACCCAAGAGATCTTAATAGCTACCTCAACCATACCACTTAGTTTCTAGTCAAAACCTTCCCTAATAGAAATATTCTGTAAATATTGTAAAAAGGGATTTAATGAAATGACTTTTTTATTTCTTACTGGATGGCAAGTGCAGTTGTAATTTATTTGTATATTTTTATTTTAATTATTAGATAAAATTTATATGTTTTGTTATAATATAATTTGAATGTTGTTATTTTTTTTGAATAAAGGCTTGTAACAAGTCTGATTCCTTAATGGAAACACCAAGGCAGACATTCAGTTGTGATGCTTGTGAGAGAGATTTCAGTAGCAGGGACATATTTAATAAACATCTTGCTGCACATGTTGAGGTAAAAGTACTAAAAAATTGCAGCCTTTTGGGATCATTTTTTGAAATGAATAAGTCAACCAAGTTTTTTTCCTTTATTCATTGAGTTATTTTCATTCCAGTGTGAACATGAAGGATGTAAGTTTGAAGCAACTCGTAAAGTGCTAAAGATGCACAAAGCTCAGGTATGATCAGCTGCGTGTATTATTTTTATCATTGCTGTGTAATCTAATACTTTAAATGTACATTTTTAATACATTAGCCTTTCATTGGCAACTTATCTTTGATTCCTCAACAAATCATCATTCATCCATCATCAATTTATCTTCATTCATCAGCTATTCATCATCCAACTTTAGATATTCATATTCCATTTGTCAGCTAATCATCTCTCACCAATGAACAAATGCATCATCCAAACATCATCCATTCTTCATCACTGCTTCATTTATATGTTAGCTATACATCTTTCATTCATCATCCATGTATCATCCATGCCATTGATTATCTTTTTTACACAATTCATACATAATAATTATATATTTTAGATAATTATAGCAATAAAAATGTTTCACAACCTGCTTCTGTATTTAAAATATCTTTACATCCTTCAATCATCCATACATCAGCTAATATATCACTCATTCTGACAATACCTCAATCATTTTTAAACTAATTTTGATTATTAGTCCTAACATAGGTTACACAAGGCTGGAGATTTGACCTGTTTGCACATAGACACAATATACTTGTATTACATTAGCATGTATATGTGTACATTATGAACAAACAGATTCTGTTGACCCCAAAACATATCTTGTCTTGAACTTTTTACATCCACCTATTCCTCATTTTCACCTACAAAAAGTTAGCAACACATTTTACTAAATGTTGAAAAAAATCTGTTGTTGTTTATAGGCCCATAGTTCAAGCAATAATATGATCAAGTTGGACACACCAGAGGATATTGCTAAGTGGAAGGAAGAAAGGAAAAAGTGAGAAATAATTTTATAAAATATCTTGAACATGAAGTAAATAACTACTTTGTCGTGAATAAAACAACTTACAGGCAAAACATGTAAAGCTTGCCAATAAAAAATAATTTGAAATGAAATGATACCAGAAGGTAATAAATTAAATTATTAATTAATAGCAGTTCATTTGGCATCTACTATGAATTTAGCAACTGATTTTATTGTTCAACAGAAATTATCCAACAGTAAACAATGTTTTGAAGAAGAAGAAAGAAGAAGAAAAGAGAAAAGCATCAGGGAATATTCTCAACACTTCAAGCTACAGGTTTGAATTCCTCCTTTTAACAAACTTTTACTAATCCTCTCAAAAAAATTATCACCTCTTTTAAATTAAATATGACAGTGACAGTACCTAAATTTAATATTTTGTGAACACTATGGCAACATTATGTCACAATAGGGATGCAGCCATAAAGTTTGATGACAAATAGATAAAACATCTCTATCAAGCAAGAAGGGTCTTTAATCTTTGAAAATTGCTCATGAATTACCTCAATTATTTAGTAATTTTCATTTGAGGAGCCATTGGTAGCAAATTTAAATTCACTTAAATTCATATTTAGGTTTTATTGCCATGATTTTTTGTAACAGCTGAAAGTTTTAATATACCTGTAGGTACAAAAGTAAGTTTGAAAAACAACCACCACATAAAGGAAAGAGAAAAATCGTCAGGGATAGACATAGAAATAAAAAGCTTTGGCAAAGAAAAGAAAGAAATTTACCCAGACAGACACAGAATTGTGAGAATGGCATTGGCACCTCCGAACACATAACAAAAGGTAATGACCAAGATAAAACAATTCATGAATAAATAGCAATAGAATAATTAAGGCTTATTGTATTTCAAGCTGACCAAAAATGATTACTTCTCAAAATGGCAGCTTTTGAAAGTATAATTTGATATTTGTTCATATATAGAACTAAATAATCTAGATGGGAATGCATTGTTGAGTATATTAAATAACTTTTAATTTTACTTACCTGTGATTTACTTTAATTTACACCTTATTATTTTTGTTTTGTTTATGTAGATTTAGCAGAAAAAGAATCATGTCAAGAAGACTGCAAGAAAATGCCTGAATTGATAGATAAAACATTGGAAAAAAGTCCCCAAAACAAAACTAGTACCAGCTTTGCAATGAATCTTCTTGCTGCCTCCTATGGTGATATCTCAAGTGAAGATGAAAACAGTGAAGATGGTACGTTTGGAACTCTTGTCACAAATATATAGAAGGCAATAGAATGAGGTTTTTATGATAGAAAACCAAGAACAGTAAGGATGGACATAGAAGTTTTTAAAGAAAAGTTTATGTGGTGGGGGAAGTTATCATCATAGAATGTTGCATCAGTGCTTGTTTTGAGTGGCTGCAAGTTACTATTACTAAAACACAAGTGTGTCATCACCGTGCCATCTATACTTGAAACAACCTTATCTGATAAGCTAATCCTTTAATGAGCCTAGTGGCCCATCAAAGTTGGTGCTTATGTCCAGTTTCTGTAGTTTTAAGTGGATGAGTCCTTGACCCCCCCTGGACAGGACACTAATCCATTGCAGGTTAGCTCCCAGCCAAAGCTAGTACTCATTTACCGACCTCGTAAGGATGGAAAGCTGTGTAAGCTCTGGCAGAAAAGGTCACCTTATCTGACAAGCATCATGCTTTTACATGTGGAGAAACCTAAGCTATAGAGATTAGACCAACGAAGGCCAAAACAGTGTTGATAGCTGTTACCAAGTGATGCTTGTTATTAATAATCTAATGTTATATTGAAGGGGTAGAACCACTGACAAGTCTTACTCGTTTGGAAGTCAGTGCTATCTTTTGCTTTTAATCATCTTTCTAGAGACATCTGATCCCATAAACATTACATAAAGACTGTGTTTTTAATTTGTGTTCAGAAAATAATAATGAAGTACAGCTGGAAAACAGCAAGTCTTGTTTGGAAATATTTGAAAGTGAACCTGCTCCTATGAAAAAGAAAAGTAGTTTTACATTGAATGAACAATCAGTCAACAAAAGGAAGAGAAAAAGAAAGGTCTGTATCAAATATTAAATAAATAAATATAAACTATTATGTGATACCTGTTTAACATCTTTAGAACACCTTGTTCATCTTTAGAGCAACTTGTTCATCTTTAGAGAAAGGGCTTTCCGACTCTTTAAAAGGTCAGAGAACCCTGTCTTTGAATATGAACAAACTTACAGTCATATTAATTAACATTCTAGTTATATGTCAGCGAGTCCTGAAAAATATTATTTTTTTAAATTGGTTAGCCCAAACTAACCATTCTGTGTGGATTGCATGCATTAAAGAAACAAGTATACATTTTTTGCTGTGATTATTCACCAGTTTAAAGCTGCAGCTATTGACAATGAACAGGAAATTCAGGATGGTGTTTATAATCAGTTATTTTTTGGGCCTCCTAATTTGTGACCTTGGATATTTAATATATATATATATATAATATTAAATAGAACTGCTAATTTAAAATTATAATATGAGAACTCCCCCAAAACTATACCGTATGGATATCAAGTTTTCCTCTCTCATTAAAATCAAGCCTAAATAACTTCAAACTCAGTAAGCCGTTGATCACATGTGAGCCTTGGCTTGAGTGACTACTGCTTAAGGCTACCACTACCTGCACAAAACTCGGTTGAAGTAATTGAATGTTTTCTTGTGCTTTAGGAACCAGTGGTACAAAATAACAGTAGAAAGCCAACTCTTCTTGAAATGGTAAGTCTAGTGTGCAATTATTTTCTTGTTAAGTGGTTATTTGGGGTCAATGAATATGAAGTCTTGTAGCAAGAAAGCAGAAGTTAGTCTGCAAATCTGGCATTTTGGATATACCTAGATCAGTAACACATTTTTATGACAAATTATTTGGTATTTAGTAAATCAGACAGAAGGTACAAGTTCTGGTTAACTCTTAGTAAATATGAAAGAAATGTGATAAAGTACTAATTTTGTTGTCCGATTTGTTTAATTCCTCAGTTATTGGCCCCAGAAGTCCGACATGAGAGAAACGTAATTCTGCAATGTGTCAGGCATATTGTGAAAAACAATTTCTTTGATAATTTTAGATAGCTGTAGTATAATAAATTTTTGTAAAAGAAATAATTCACTTTCTGCAATTGTTTTGACAAATAAATCCATTTTCAATAAAATGTTATCTTTGGTTTTCATTTTTCCTCCTCAAATATATCAGTGTTGATCATATTCTTGATGCTTTCGTCAACCTTTCTTCTCAAAACATGGCCTAATACTATAATTTCAACCCATTTTCTTTCACATTTTACCCCAATTCCTGCCCTCAATCCAACCATTTTCTGCTTTTACCTTCATTTTTTTCCACATATTATTATTCTCCTATGCATCCTTTATTCACTTTATTCAAAATTCTCTCTTCACCACCTAAGTCTAAAACATGTTGAATAAGTTTTCCCTGTTGTGTTTAGAGTCATTTGATTGCCACATTGGATACCTTTTAGCTCACAGAGTCTCTTCAATACCTTTCATAATTATATTCCATTATTACAGCAAGCTCAGTTCCACATTAGCATTCAAATAAGCTCCCAAATCTTTTACTCCTAATTATAATAAATCAAAATAAATTATCTTTCTGCATTTGTCTTAGATTTATTCACTTTCTGTTTATTGTTATGTAAGGCTTTATCTATAAGGTGAAGCAATTAAGGTACTAACATGAGTTTTCGAGCAATAATTGTCCTCTTTCAAAAAAAATTATAGACAGTTCAAACAAAATTCTGTGGAAAAAAATTAAATTAGATAACACATTTTGTCATTTAGCTCAGGAAACATCAATTGAATCCTCTTTCTCCCCTCCAAATACTTTATTTCTTTCAAACAATTCCAGATTATTACTTTCACCCCTCTTTACCCTAAAAGTATTAAAACTGCCTGTTCATCAAATTAACTCTAGAAAAAAAAAAGAATTGAGCATCCAAACTTCTCCAGTTTCTTTACTTCTAAGTTTATTTTTTAAAAAAATTACATATATAATGAGTATAAAAGTTAGAATATAAAAGTGAATAAATTAATAAATAATTCTTAAATTTGAATCTAATTTTAAGAGAAGTGAGAGTAAATATTCATGTAGAGTTTTTAAATAGCTTTTCTAACACTAGTTCTTTTGTTAGTTGACACTATGCATGTTAAGATCTAAAAGTTGTTAGAAATAATTGGTCTAAATCTAGATGACAGACAAGCATCAGCCAGAAATTTGTCAGACTGTGTTGAGACATCTGCTGTTAAAATTTGTTAGATTCTTTTCATTCAACAGTATCACAGACTGTTTGCCATTTTATTGCAAAAAAAAAATCCACCATTAACGCTTGTATGCAACTGGTGCCCCAGTAACAACACCTTGCTGTTCATTTGTTTTCTTTCCATATCCTCCTCGACCAGGATCATAGTCAGTTCTATATTCATCTCGCACCTGCCAATAATAAGTTTTTTAAATTCAGTGACAGAGTCATTTTTCCAGTTTTAAAGTACAACTTGCAAGGTGGGGTTGGGAATAGCCTCCAGGGCTCTTTGAAGTAACAGTGAAAATGTTATTAAATATTGTAATAAGAGTTGAATTTATTTATCCTTCTAAAGTCACATTCCCTTTCAAAGCTTGGCATCAGATTGTTCATTACAACTAACTCATTAACAGGGGTGCTGTGTTTCAATACCCAAAGCTAAGAGCTCTATTTTGTGATTTATCGATTCTATAAAGATACTTAGAATAACTTTTACAACCCCCAAACAAAACTGCAATTTAAAAAGTGGCATTGTAAGAGAGTGGAAAAGCTAGTGGAGCAACTCCTTTAGTATCTGTAGCCATACTTCTTACACATCCTTAAATATGTATATACAAGCATGCATTTCCCTGCCTTTTTAAGAAATGTATCAAACTGAAGGTCTAAGTTACTAGAACTATGATGAAGAAACACACCCAGTAACTTTATATAATCAACCTGATCAATAACTTGTAATGGAAGAGGGGAAGAAGCTTATTGGTTGAATGAGGGGTAGTTTAAAGGAAACATTGATAAACGCAGAGGGAGAGATTGCAATTAGGACTAGGTTCTAGATCATAGACTGATGGAAACATTGCACGAATGGAGAAAAGAATGGAGAGGTTTGCTCAAGCAAAAACATCAAAAAAATGTTCTAACCTGGCCTCCACTTTTTCCTCTGCCATACTGTCTGCCATCTTCAAACCCTGCATCCCAGTCACTTCTAATGATCCTGTTGTCTAATCTTGTACCATTAATATAACGCATACAGTTTTCTGCCCCTTCTCGATCAATGTATCTAGTTGACAATTGGTCAAGGTTGAAATTTAAAGCCTTCACAATTTTGCATTTTTAATAAAATTGTCATAAAAGTCGTTTAGCTAAAGATAAATTACCTTCGAGATATTGACTACAAAAAAAACTAATGTTACAGATTATTAAGTCTTTTTTTTTAAAACAAACTGAATTGTTTTGGCCATATTTCTTCTGAAGACATATTTTAAAAGTATTTCCATGTATTTTCTACGTAGTATCTACACGAATGCAGTTGACATTAAATGTAAAATAAATAAAGCCGCCTCCTGTGCGTGACTAAATAAATGGAATAAAAGGCGGACACATAAAGACAATCAAATCAAAATTTATGAAGAAACTGATACTGTATGAGAAAAATTTTTTTCTAAAGTTCAAGGTATATATTCTCGTATTCTGTATGAAGGATACTCCGCAAAACAAAAACCACAAGGAGTCTTCTTTATCTTGTCTAAACCCATAACAACTCTTTTTAGCTCTCCGGCTCGACCGAATAATTCGTATATTTGTTCTTCTGTTGTGTAAAAAGACAAATTTCCCACATACAACGTGGAGCTACTCTCAAGTTTTCGTTCAAGATCCGTTCTCGTTCCCTGAAATGTTATATACACATTATTGTATGAAAATAAAGTGTTTACAAAAAAAATGTTATGGTTTTTATTAAAACAAAATCAACGGTCGATTTGACAAAGTTATTTTACCTTGAAATATTGATCTCTGTAAGCACTCAGTTCCGCCATCTTGGAATTTTTTAACTGGTTCCCAGGTTTCTTGAAGCTCAAACCGTGACAAAGCACACGAAACCCAGACTGTGTGTCTTTCACGATCCCGAGCAAACTATCAGAAAATGTAAGAGAAATTTGATTTTTTTTTTACTTAACCACCTAAAAATTTGAAAAAAACGAAAAATCATTTTATTTGTGTGTAGTTCGTGTTTTTGGTGACTTGTGGTAGCAATTTTAAGCATTTCACATGAGTTCACTAAGGCCAATTTTAACGAAAATATATAAAAAAGGCTCTTCTATTTCTAAAAATGTTTAGTTTTAACTGTTCTAAAATTTTTAAAAGCCAAACGTTTTTGACAAGTCTAAACCCTGAAGATGACTTTTGGTTGAAAACGTTTGGTTTTTTAACTGAAATTTTTAAACATTTTAGAGCCAATTTCAAATAGTTTACGTATTTTCTAACGCCAAAATAGGATCGTTTAAAATTGCTACCACACGTCACCAAAGACACAAACTACACGAGCAGAAAACAATTTTTCATTTGATATGATTTATTCTAAATTTTTCGGTGATTAAGGAAGAATGTCAAATTTTTCATGTATTTCCAAATAATTCGTTCGGGAACATAACATAGAAAACTCAGAGTCTGGTATTCCTGTGGTTATTCTAACCTTTTTGTTCGTCTGTTGTGCAATATATTTTGATATACAAAACGTTTTACCTCGATAGGAAGTTTTTAGAGTAAATTGTTAAACTGTTTGACCTCAATAAACCAGTCACAAAAAGCTATAACCTTTTATAACGTTCCCACAGCAAACGTAACACTACGCGCAGGTTACAATTATAAGTTGAAAATCAAAAACAAGTAACTAAAAAAGGTTTTTTCGCCATTCGATAAAAACGTTAATTGTAGAGTAGTTAATTCATGTTAAGTTCTCAACACTTAATGGCAAAAAACAAGCCCAGAAGAAAAGTACGAAATTTTTGATCCTGAACGTTTCCTCAGCCTTAGTATGTACTTTACATACTAACAATTTGGTTATTTTGCAAAGTAGCATTATTGTACAAAATGTAATTCTGATCTTAAACTTACAGTAAAGCATGACCTCTTTTAATTCAAATGAATTCCGCTTAGTTCTCTGCTTGTAGCCTAAAAGTGGCTTTGGAAATAGTCTGAAGAGTTCTTAAAATCTATCCGATTTCGTTCTTGTGAATATAGGAATGAATCTCACAATTACTCATTATCAAAATCAATCATATAAATTGCTAAATTCGTGTATATTGCGTGTCGTGTATAGAAACTAAATTTTTCTTTCGAAACATTAACAGTTTCCAAAAAACAATACGTTGACTTTAGTTCGTTTTATAAACCAAGTTAAAACAGCTTCATTAAAAATTCAATGTTGCTAAAAATAAACACGCATCCGTGCGATTTTTGCAACTCTAGTGCCCAGACCGAAGGGCAAACGCGGCATGAAACGTCAGTTCTAGACTTTGCAATGCTAAAATACTAACTCTAAGTTGTCTAAATTACGACTCCAAGAATTCAATAGGATAAAATTTTAGTTTATTTACAGAGTTTGATCAAACTTTATTTACCTGACATATATCATTAATTTGTTAGTCTTCTATAAAATATCTAAATAACAATGCTTTGGTCAATATTTTAGAGATATGTTTATCTGCGTCATATACACGGTATATAGGCAAAAAAGTTTCGAACACTACAACAAATCTTACTTTACTTTTATCTACTTAAATTCGAATTCCTCCGGAACCAAATGTAAAATACCGACCAGCCCGCACATAGACACGTTGGCGCCTCAAAAAATATAATTGAATTAATTACAAAGAAATAATGAACAATCTCAGCGATCTTTGATAATGGCTGTCGGCTGCAGAAATAGCATTACAACTTACAATACTAGGAGACGTTTTTTTGACAAAAAAAGATAAATTTAGGCAATCTGAAAAAAAAAAAAAACTCGTACTTGGAATATTACCAATATTAAACAATCGGAAACAGAATAAGATAAAGTCTACGACCAAATCTTTCATGAGAAGCTCAAAATGAACCAAGAAAAAATTCGTTATGTATTCACGCTTCTACATTTTTTCCCAAGTTTTCTTTTAATAACTGCGACTATATACGGTTAACTTACGGCGAGTGTTTTGTTTGATCTCGTGTAACAATATTGCATTCGACGGGAAGTTGAACATACAATGAGAAAACGAACGTGACGATATTTTGACAAGAATAACAGTTATATTCAGGATTGTTAAAACAACCCCAAAACAACAATGGCAGCGGATACACTAGTATGAATGTAGGATAAAAGAAATTCAATGAAAAAGTTTGTATCTCAAAGAGATTATCCTGCTTTTCAATCGACTAGTTTTTTTACCATTGTCATTTAGTCTACAAGTTAATGATAACCCCGATGTTCTGATACAGATTCGGTTGACTCTTTACAGTCACACATAATCTTAGAGACTTTGTATGAAAGGTATCACTGCGTTGTACACGGTAATACGCTTGGCGACAAGATTGGAAGTTATGAAGGCTGTGGCCCTGGTGCACTCAGTTCGATGCCGTGCTGTTGAAGCTGTGCTCGCAACAAAGCATTTTCCTGTCGTAATTCTTCAACTTGCTGTCTTAGCAACTCAGTGTCAACAGCAAGACGTTCACTTTCTTTGATTGCTTCAGCCATGCGTGCATTGCTTGCCTTGAGTTCATCAATATACTCCACAGTCTTGGATAGGATACCTCCTTTGCTCTGAAAGGCAAATTGATTACAAAATAAGCACAAAAAACTCAAAAAAAAAACCCGGCACGTTCAACGTTTATATGGAATTTTTCTCGCTACTGGCAGCTAAAACCTTTTACTAACACCTACAGCGGGTTGAACAAAAAACAAGGTACAAACAAATCTTACAGGTTTTTGACTTCCACCGACCTGTCCAGCCTTTGAATGATCCTGTTCACAATCAGGAACCACTTTTGATAACTTGGTGATCCAGTTGTTAATCTTGTCACGACGCCGACGTTCAACTGAAAAAACAGCAAAGTTCCATCATCATAATTGTAAACTACAACTATAGCATATTACACTGCAAAAGATATTTTTAACTTCCAAGAAACCAAAAAAAGGCCGATTTATTTAAAAGAGGTTATGGACCAAGAATGTTTTAATAGCTACAAGTACGAAAACTGGAGTTTTAATTGGACACGATGTGGGAATTATCTTTGGGAGTATCATTAAAAACGGTTAATCACGTCTAAAACATAAGTGAAAATCAGTAAACATCAATTTAAATGGCCAAAAGGATTATTTCTAATCAACAAAAAGTCAAACCTAGTTTAGAGCAGAAAGAAACAAAATTTAAAAATGATTTCTGAAAACGATGGTCTGTAGCTGTTATTTTCACTGCCAAGACATTTCATAAGTAAATGAACGGGAAAAAAATTTTCAGTTTTAAGTCTTTTAAGCAATGGAATTCTACCTCATGTGACCAAGGTGTGACCAGGTATGCTATCAGATTGGCATGCACCAAGTTAAAGCTAACTACAAAACTGTGTAGAACATTTAACCCTAGAGAAAAAATAACATCTTTTTTTGCCTGAATATTTTACTTTCCTAAAAGGCAGAATACAACTGCTCATAACTTCTTATTTTTGATCAGTTTCAGCAATTGCTTGTGATTTTTCAAGTTCCTAAGTCAACTATTATGATCATAGAGATATTCTACATTTGGTATATAGCATACAAAAAATATACTTTTTTCCATTACTTTGTTTTTTCTTTAAAACAGCAAGGTGATTCTTATATTTTTAGTTTCTTACTTCATTTTAAAACTACAAATGCATTTCTTTAAGAATTGACTTGAAATACATTTTTGAGCCAAATTTTTTGTAAATGTAAGAGATAAGTAGTTAAACTTAAAAACATTACAAACTTCATAATACTTACATTATTTTTACTCTATGAAAACATCTGTTACAACAAAATAATTACAATTTGTATACTGATCAAAAGTTCATAACTCAAGTCATGAATATATGTTATTCCATTGTTCCTATGAATAATACTGTAAACTGGAAACAATCTTACCTTCATTGTGGGTTGTGCGACGCCTTTCATCTCGAGCTGTTCTTGGACCATCAAGTTTTCTGTTCAGAGAAATTTCAAAAAAATGTTGCAATTCAGAGTGTGGTAACTGGAAATTCATGATGAATAACTCTTTTAATGAGTAGTTGCAGTTCTAATTAACGAAACCTAAATGGGCAGCACTTTTATAAAAGGGGTGTAATTAGAGAGGCCACAATTATCAAAAATCATATGAGTAAAAGCACTAGAGACTCTGTACTCTAAAAGATAATGTGACTTCCTCATGTGATACAAACACTTGTTCCATGTGATAGGAAACAAGTTCAAGGGAATGTTTTTCACTTTAACAACAAACTGCACAAAATCAGGTGATTTTAAATCCACTGACAAATATAACAAAAGCTGCAGAAAACCAGCTATACTTTATACTTGAAGAACAGTAAATGTTTGACACTCTTGTTTGACAGTGTTCCTCTGAAAAAACAAGTATCCACAAAAAACACGAGACTAAAACAGTGAAAAAAATCCAACAAAATTAATAGCAACAAAAAGCAGACTTCAAGGCAAACAAAAAGACAATCTACCTACACATACAACTACTAAACATGAGGTTTTTTGACACACTCCCTTTTAGGTTTTTTCTCAGTTTACCATTAAACCTCTCTTAAAACAGGTTATCACATACATAAAACATAAAACTAGAATTTAATAATTTCTATTTAAAAATTACTAAATGAATAAAATCAAAAAACATAATTAACTAAGAAAAGTATATTTCTAAAGTGAACACATAATGGCAAATTCCTAAGAAACAAAAATCTTTTGACTTGAATGAAACTCGCAGGTTTTTGCTGGCTATACACATTCACATTATAAATAAAGTTTTAGATCCTTAAATACAAAATAACCAACATGATGGTAAAAAAAAACTAGTACAGGACTTAACATTTATTGTGGCCCAATGGCCCTGATCCATTTTTTTACCTTTTTGGGCCAGTATGGACAGGTGATTTTTGAAAACTGGTGACCCAATGGGACAAATTTTTTTTTGAAAGAAAGTTAGTAAGATCTGTAATTTATCAGAATCATGGATAATGGAAAGCAAAAAACAGCGTGCAAAGAATGCAAATTTCTCCCACTTGCAACTACATAAAATGAATGAAAGAAAGTTGGGCCAGCACAATATTTTAGCGCCCAGTAAATTTCGAATTTTATTAACCTCATAGGCCACTAACTCAAAACACTTATGTCAACCCCTGCTATTAAAAGAAAGCAAAAACTGACACCGAAAAAAAAAAATTTTCTAACAATAAAACTTGGCAAGGGTCAAACCATAGAATGTGTGAAATCAGAATTGAAAAATAAAAAAACAACTGTGATATTTATATTTAATATCTTCTTTAAAATTTTTATTACTCACTACCTCCCCGAAGGGCTTTTCGGGTACATGTAACAATGATAATATATAATAAATAACCTCTAAAGACAGGGCTCTACATTGCAAGTGAAACACTCGCATTTGCGAGTGATTTTTCCAAGTGGTGAATAAAGTTTTTAAAACACTTACCTAACGGCGACTGTTTTATTTTGGGAAGGGAGAGAGATAAATCACAGGAAAATGTTAATATTCAGACCCCTCGTGCAGAGTAATAAAAACAAATTAAAGTATTCAAGCAGCAACGAAGATCCTCTAAATACTTATTTACTAAATTACCAGATCGAATAGTGGATTTTTAATTGCTTCAACAAACTATATTTCATTGCTGAAATCTTTCATGTGAATCTGAGCCAGGTTAACAAAATGTACTGATCATAAAGAGGGTCACTGTCAGTGCATGTCATTCTTGATTTTTACAAACATTATTGTCTAACCTGTTTGAAAGAGAGTAACAAAATAAAACAAAGTTTCAGCTGACCTGCTTGTAATGTAATTTATTCCCCAAAATTGGGTACAATACCATGGCAAGGCTTGGCTAGTAAAATTTTCAAATGGCTAGTAAACAAAAATATTTGCTTATCAAAGGACAACTAAATCAAAATATGTCCGTAGAGCCCTGAAAGATTAACTAAAATTAACACAAATCAATGGTAAACTATTCGAATTAGTCTAAAAGTATGTTTCGCTCACAGACAAAATGCTAAAAAATCTATTGTAAAGTCGTTTCTTAATTAAAATTTTAAAATGTTTTATATTTTTAGCTGATTTCTCTATCTCTAATAAAGTGT
The DNA here is from genome assembly GCA_025447995.2 of Isaurus tuberculatus. Lineage (NCBI taxonomy): Eukaryota > Metazoa > Cnidaria > Anthozoa > Zoantharia > Zoanthidae > Isaurus > Isaurus tuberculatus. Next base: position 6,626 of record JAOEHV020378982.1, on the reverse strand, counting down.
TCCAGACGTGACATGATCGGTATACAAATGTTTTTTTTCCAGCTTCGGTCCTTGTTCTTGGAGACTGTGTATAAGTCTTGCTTGCTTCGAGTGTTGTACGCTTTTTTTATATTTACTGATAAACTGTTCTAAAATTCAAAATAAGTTCTTAATTACTGACAAAACATACATGTTATTTGTCACAACAAACCTCTGATTTGGAAAATACCAGATTCGATTGAAAAAAGCAGTGAAACTTATATTACATTTTTTGTGTCCCACTTGTTTGAGCGCACTGCTTACTTATTTAAGAAAAAGAGCATTTTTTACTCTGATTTATTTTCTGGCTTTGCAGTTTTTTAAGAACTTTTAATTTCCATATTAATTTGTCTTTGCCTATGGCAGGTTCTCTAAAATTGGTAATGCAGCACTTATTTATGGGTGGTACTTATTCAAACAAATACAGTAGCCTTTCTGTTACGCAAAGACAAACAACACAATTATTAACACATATAATGATATAAAAACCTGGAAAACTAGTTATAAAGTACCAAAAACTAAGTTACCAACTAAAATACTTGGTTAGTTTCAAATCAGTTTTTAACTGTTTTTTTACTTTAAAGAGTAAAAAATTATGTAACTTCACATGTATTGTTTAATTTCCTTATTGTTATTTTTATTTGTTTGATAAATTGGCAAGGAGTCAGGTTGGCCTAGTGGTTATCACTCATGCCTCCCACCACTATGGACCCAAGTTTGAATCCTTGAGTTCACATGTGGACTGAGATTTGTTGATCTTAATCTAACTCCAAGAGTTTTTCTCCGGGATCTTCGGTTTTCCTTCCCCTTGATCGAATAGTATTTCACATCAAAATCTGTGCTGTTGACCTCTTACAGATTAACCTATGGCTAGGGAAATTGGGCAACCACTTGCTACACATAAAGACAATAAACAAAGTATTTATTTATTATCCTTTGACATATAGCTGTTATTGCCACAGCTTACTCTGAATGAAATAGAATCTTGTTTTTGTGAGCTTTCAAACCAGGTCAACTTTGATGGTTTTGCTAAACAAAAACAAAATGGTCAACTTAAACTTAGTTTTGCCTAAAAGCTCTTTTATACAAAAATCTTACTTCAGAAAATAAACGTTTAACAATAACAGTAACTGAACAATTCCCTTACTTTGTCAAAAAAGTTTAAAAATGGGATTTGCTAAAAAGACAAACACTTTTCATTTGTTAATGAAAACATATTTTTTTAAAAATAAGCATTATTGTTACCACAATTTTTGTTTTCTATTATAAATTAAAATGAAACTAAATGAAACTACGTTAAAATTTGAGAGATACAAATACGAAGAAAACTAGTAAAACATACTTAAGCTATTCCTAAAATTTTGGTACTTTAAATTAACGCATGTTTACAAACCAACTTGTCACGAAATGGCAAAACATTGATGCATTTCTTATTCAAACAGAGTAGATAGATTTTCAAAAAAAAAATTCTAATAAAAACCATTGAAACAAAACCAATCTTTTTGGTGTGCTGTAATCATTTATAATCTAAAAATTTTCCGAACTTTGTCCATTAAAGAGAAATTATAGTATTTTCTAATCGGGAACAACAACTACTCAAAAACGGACACTTGACAGTTCCGTAACTTGTCTTTTTCTTACTGTGATCATAATGGTTATATGTAAACAAAAAATTAACTTCAGTTCGAGGACAGGGAAAAGAATTCTTCAATTTCAAATATTTATAAAAGGTTTGATCAACGGAAAACATTTTATTATTACGAAATGAAGTTAAAGAATCGTACGTGGTTTTCTATATATTTGAGTATTATCCAAAACCACAAAGATAAAAGAAAGGTCTTGTGGACAGGTGAAATATGGCACTAGAATTCCCTAGAATTTAACCATAAAACAGCAAGATTTTAGCGAGGTAGGATTCAAGTAGACTTACGTTCCAATGGGATGAGTTCGAGGGGCGATATTTCGTTGAGTACCTGGTTGCATGACATCTTGAGGAGACATCATAACATAAAACTGTCCTATAGAAAAGAAACAGTGACGAAATGTAAAAATACATCGCACAAAACAATCTCAAGTGAAAGTGAACGTGTAATCATAATTCAAATATTTAAGATCGAAATTTTCTAAAATGGAAATAATTATATACCTGTTGGGGTACCAACAGTTGTGATAGTTTGCGATTCTGTCATCGTGATGGGTATTTGGGAAGGTGAACCAGGTTGAGTTAAAGACACAGGAATGCTTCTAACTCCAAAGTTGGCCGCCGAGTCAAGCGTATCCGAATGAGCAGCTTGGACAACATTCGAAGTGTTTGCGTCGCCCTGTGATTGAAAATACGCAAACCTGTTTCCATCTGCTGTTGCATCTGTATCCGGATGGGTCGGTGAAGAGCCATTACTAAACGGGCTTTGAACGTGTTGAATTACAGTTTGAACCGCTTGTGGGGTTTGTGAAAAGCTCGTTGGCGTCGCCTCTACCCGTTCGGCTGTCGGATCAGGCGTTTGAACATGGACAACACGAATTTGCTGTCCATTATTGTAGCCAGCAGTTGCTTGAACCTGACCACTAGTATCGGGTCGGTACTGAAATTGTATTGCATTTGGGTCAGCGAATTGGGGGTTTTGTTGACCGACAATAGAACCTTGGTCTTCACCAACCGTTGAGACCGTAACTGTGACTGTTTCGGGTTCGGGAGTTACTTGGTTCGGGTCGGAAACTTTGTGTTCTTGCAAAGCGTGAGTTTTCTCTGTGTCTAGGGCTCCCTCGAGCTTGTCGAGCATGTCCAGAGTCGGCGAACTGGAGTGCGGAGCGTTGGTCATGGGGTCAAACAAAGTGGTCATGTGAACAAGAAGAGAAGAACGAACGAACTAACCACGAGGACAACTACATCACATGATATTTTCTCCTTCCTACGTCATTGTACTTCGCCAACCGTCCCAGCCTGCCTTGGGGTGCTTCACCTGAAATGTTGTCCTTGGCAACTGTCAATCGTTAGGAAAAAACACGTGATGTATCATGTGATGAGTACCCGAAACATGTGATATAACACGTGTCCTGCACAAACACGAAGGAAAATTTCAAACGAGGCTTTAAATTTTTGAAACATCAAAAGCAATAATGATAAAAGAATATTTATGGTCACATTTGGTATTATTATAAATATCGTAAAATTCCGCCAATTTACTACGTTCTTTTAAAATACTCAGTTGCGTTGACTCCCTAAATGAATTGTATATCAGGCAGGAAGTCTTTATAGAATATGTTGAAGGTCAACTAAAAAATCAATGTGTCTACTAAAAAGATTTTGCACTGGGAGAACTATTTTTTTTAATAAAGTTTTTTTTAAACTAAAAGACAACAAGTGAAACAAAAATATAATTCCGGGACCGCTTTGTTAGTTAGGGGATAGAATTTAGGGAAAAAACAATTATTTTTACAAAGGGTCGTTTTGAGAACGAGGATTCCGTTTTGCAAATGTTGTTGAGGATTATACAAAGTTTCTCAGAGTTTTTTGTTTCGCTTTTTTGTTAAACACTAATATACCTGAATCAGTTCCCATTACATTTTGCACTATTTTTCTCTTTTTACAGACAGTTCTTTCAGTGTCTCAATAAATTCGGTTGTGACAGCCATTGATCATGAAAGTACACCCAATTCAAATGCGCAAAATTGGCAAAAATAGAAATCACCGACCAAATAACATCGAAACTATGTTCTTTTCTCATTACTCTATATAAAATGAAATGAAACTTACCAAAGAAAAGTGTTGTTTTGAAACAAATTTCGGTCTTAATCTCAATATTTCATTTCACTTCTCAAATTCTGATGACGATACCCAACACGTGCCCGACACGTAACTTTGGTTACTGTGATCACGCCCGACTCATTCCGTTCAAGACAACAGACCGAAGATTAACAAAAATTTTCTCACTTAGAATGACACCGACTAGTTCTCATTAACTAGTTCATTAGTCTTTGTCTTTATTCATAGTGAGTTCGAGTGTTTGAAAACGGGGAGAACTTTTTAGCTTTAAGGCAGCGTGCCTGAGTGGCGCTAGGATTCGAGTGTGGTTGCCACAGGTTCAAATATCTCACTGTGACCACTGAATGGGTATTTCTTGTCTTAAGTGAACCCTGGGTCAGATTTATCAGCTTTGTAAACAACTAATAACTGGTTTGCCTTCCACCAGTTGGGGTTTTAACCTAGGGAATTCAAAAGTACCACACTGAAAAGCCTTTCTTGGGAAGTTATAATAAAGTATTTTAGTACTTTTAGTAATTAAAATACAAGAATAAAAGCTTGCTCGCAAAAAACTCAGATGCTAATTTAGGCGAGTAGCTTTAACTTTATTCAAAAGATCATAACTGCACTGCTCAAAAAAGAAAATAATTCAATAGACGCATATTTATAAATAAATGTATAAGATAATATTTTAAATAAATAAATATAGAAGAATTTAAGAAATTTGCACATAAGACCAATTGTGCATTCTCATAATTATGTGTGGAACACCAATATATTCCTTTCATTTTGAAGCATATCTGAAGGTTGTACATTCAAATCCTTTTTAAAACGAACCTTATTCTTATTTCGGACTTCTACTTGTAAACCAAAAACGTCATAAAACAATGTCGCGGTTCGCAAACATTTCGTGTTGGGTTTGTTAGTTACAACAACCCAACTTCATTTTTTCTGTGCGAGCAATAGATGAGATTTAACATCAAACTTTGTTGCAACTTAAACGTGATAATTTTATGTACAATACAGATATTTTCTGATACAGTATTAATCTATGTAATGTGTTGTTTACTTATTTATGGAAACAGGACAAGAGAAATGTATTGGTGTAGTCAAATCGGATGGAACAACGTGCGTTGCAGCTTTCGCAAAATCAGAATCTCAAACACGCATTCTTCATCGACTTGAAACAGTCATAAATGAGTCTCGTGACACGTTGAGAGTTGTATATCCCTTCCTTAAGAACAAACAGAAAGAGCTTCAAATAACATCATACAAAGCTTTGGGAATCGCTTCCTTTGGACACGTTTTAATCTTCAACCCGATTCTAAAACATATTGTTCTATTTCAAAATCACCAAAACAAAGCTGGAGTATCATAAATGTCTTTGGTGATAATTTTCGCCCGGAGTTTGGTGACGAGGTCCCGATAGCCTTCGAGACGGGCGCCATCTTGGATAGTTTTCGAGTAAACCGCTGACCAGAATATATAACAGTTTGATAAATTTATAAGTTTTACACCGTAGAAAAATTACCGTGTAAAACTTATAACTTTATCAAACTGTTTCTATAGAAACACCGACGTAGCATCTGATTTTATTAGAATACATAACAATCTATTAATTTGCCAATTAGTTCTCGTGGATGAGTAAAGAGAATATGAATGCACAAGAATTACCTTCTTCTAAAGTTGTTTATCGGAAATAGATGTAACATTCGATAAAAGAAGAGAGAACATCACTGCAAAGCTGATACAGCATTCTGACCAGACTTTGTTTTTCGCTCAGTACAAGTACCATAGTTTCAATAGTCGACGAATATCGTAATTTTGTTGTAAGGTCATTGCTGAAAGTAATTCAAAAGGCTTTAAGTGTAAATGAACAAATACTCAATAGAAGCATAACGAGAAGCCACACCTAGAACAAAAAACCAAACTGTGACAGTCCACTCAAAGTGAATGAAAAACAGCATATAATTCATTGAAACAACTCAACAATTGCTCTAATGAAAGATTAGGTTAACATGATCGAAATGCTAGGTCTTTGCATTATTTAGTGTTGCCTAACATGAGTGCATGTTATACCTATCGAAAAATTAAGTAATTAAAACTCTGCTTTCTTGAACCGCCCTTTTCTCATCTTCCGGATTTTTTTTTAACAAAGGAATTATTCTTCTTGAAGCGACGTCTAAAATCATGTCTGCAGGATAAAAAAGGAACAATAGGTTAAAATTACTTACTATTAAATGTATAATTAAATCAAATGAAGACGACAAATTATTTGATCTTAAAAGTTTTAAGAAACTAGTTTTATCAAGCATTAGCCTTTCATCAGCGGCGGTCAAAAAACTGAAAGTCCGACCCACGATTGAACTAAGCACGTGAAACACTAACCAAAAATACGAGAAAACTATCCCGGGTTATAAAAACTAGCCTGGGGTAAAACTAACCAGGGCAATATTAGAGCGGGTAAAAAAATAGACTTAGAAAAACTTGCCCGAGGTACTGAGCTTGGTTAAATCTAGCCCTGCCTCAAAGGTGGGTTAAGCCAGAGTAAGTTTTGAAAAGTGTCGTGTATGTAAAAACAAATCTGGCTCCAATCTGGTTGGTTTTTGAATTATGCATGTAAATTTGAACGTTTGCATTGTATATAGTTAACAATTATTCCACGAACGCACGTTGGATATGAGGTGATGGATGGATAGCCAGCCAACGAAGCGCGAAGCGCCGAGTTGGCTATTTTTACCTCATATCAAACAAGACGTGAGTGCAATAATTGTTTTATTAAAAACAACCACTGGATATATGAGTCAAAATGACTTTTCAAACTTCCACTTCAGCAAAAGTTGTCATTTATCAGAATCTACACTCG
>JAOEHV020378785.1:0-10893 GCA_025447995.2 Isaurus tuberculatus | reverse complement strand
AACAATCCGAACAAGGCAACAGAGCTGATTCTTTTGACAATTTGACGTTGTGACGTCAGACGTCAGTGCAATATGGCGGCCCCCATGGGATTGACTACCTCTTTTTGTATTCATTTTTGCAGAATATGAACAAGCGAAATGCCTTAAAAAGTACATTTCTGGAATCTTAAACAGAGGTTCTTTAACATATAGAAAATAGTTTTGGAGTGCAGCTTCCCTTTAAATCACAAACACTATTGTCCAATCTACGCAACATTACACGTCAGATTGCAGACAAATAAAAGCCTATTGATGATTGGAAATTGAAGCCATCAATGAAAATCTTGGTATGATCGTCTCAGAATTAAAACGGATATCGCGATCGGGGTGACGGTCGGTGTTGGATAGTTTTCAAGTTCAAATGCTGTTTCATTCGGAAATATGTGGAACAAAAACTCAGACTTTGAGCAGAGAAATCGCTGATGATTATTGCGAATTTTATACTGGCAGGCGAGCTATTTTGTGTGATTAGGTGTCTTGTTTTTCGCTCTTCTCGTATTGATTTCAATCGCAATGCATGGTGCGCGAGCGCGCGCCTCAAACGACAAGCACTGATTAAAGATACTGTAAATAATTATAGTTAGTAAGTTCTATTTATAAAATTTCTCGTTTTCAGTTAAGTTTTTTAACGCGTAAAATAGAATAAATAGAAAATGGTGTATCAAAACCGAGTTTTGCTTAGTTTTGTATTGTTATGCAAATACGTCTCATCATTATGCAAATTAGGCACTCTTCTGTTTTCAAGACTTGGCGAGAACACTGCATTTGGAATAATGGTGTAAAAATTTCAGGTTTTACCCAAAATAAATAAGCAAATTTGGTAGAAGGCATTACTCGTTAAATCTACCATAAATAGTTACGATCCTGGGAGTTAGCAGTCATAGTTAAGTACTAATGACAGCTTCTTATAAAGATATCGTAGTCACGATCAGTATGAATACAAATAGGCCAAGTTCTTGCGACAATGAAACAGTTTAAGATGATCGAATTTTTTCCATAATCGAGATAATTGAAAATCGAATTAATGGATTATGATCGCGCGTTACATAATGATAAACAGACAAGTTCTACATGTCAATTTTTCATCAGTTTTAAATAAAGTTTATGATCAAGATAGTTACTTAAATACTTTGTTTTTTCAACTAATGATTTATATTATTGTACAAAGTGAATATATGTACAATTTCTTTTGCATCTAACTAAAATATTTTTATGTCACAACTAGTTCAAATAACGCAAAATCTTTAACAGGATTATTTTCTACGATCGTATTCAAATGTTTGCTAAACGACCTATAACAAAGACGTTGTTAAGGCCAAGCCGTTAAAATTTAACAAATATTTATGTGCATGTTCCACTTGCTTTGCAAACAATCCACTGTTTACTAAACTGGCAGTAAAGACGTCTATGCCAATTATTGTTTTAAATAAATTATTATTCAACGTCAACTTTTATATCTCATTAAACATTTGTCTTTTATAATCAAAAAAAGTTATTATCATTATGAGAACCATCATAAGCATCATCGCTTCTTTACTATTACTTTTAGTAATACCTCTACTATTACTACTAAATACTACTACTATTACTACTACTAGTACTAAATACTACTACTACTAAACGCTACTACTACTATTACTACTACTAGTACTAAACGCTACTACTACTATTACTACTACTAGTAAATACTACTACTGCTACTACTAAATACTACTGCTGCTACTACTAAATACTACTACTACTAAAACTACTACTAAATGCTACTACTACTACTAAACGCTACTGCTACTACTACTAAATACTACTACTACTAGTAAATACTACTACTAAATACTACTACTGCTACTACTAAATACTACTACAACTACTAATAAATGCTACTACTATTACTACTACTACAACTACTACTAAATACTAACTACTGCTACTACTACCTCTAATACTACAACTGAAATTACTACTACTACTAACTACTGCTACTAGTTCCACTACCACCACTACTACTACTACTACTGTTGCTAATTTTAACACTAATAGCACTGCTAGTAGTATTGCTATTAGTAATAATACTTGTACTGCTACTAATGTGCACTACTTTCTCAACTAGCTTCACTTACCACTTATTCCACTACCTGATTCTAGCGCTGGAACCTAATCTCAAAAGTACATCCAAATCACGTTCAAGTTGTCGACGGTGTAAGAACAACTTGCTTACAAGTTCGAGGTTTTGTCCTAATCCTGAACGATTTACTCTGAAAATGTCGAAATGAGCCATCAACAAACTCCAGTATAATGATTAGTTCCCATTTGTTCCTTTCTTCAACTTCTACTTTATCCAACCAGTAAACCATCTCGCCACTGTTTGTCTTGTATACTGAGTCGAGATCAATGTGGAAGTGTGTTCGGTAGAGATCATGCTTTTCACAGCTCACCTTTAGCTCGACTGCACCTGTTTGGAAGAAAAAGTTTGTAATGGCAATTGAGCCTAGACTAAGGCCCTGTTTATATGATCATGGGTTAAAGAGTTGTACGTTTCACCCAGGACAACATGACCTGCAGTTTATATGAGGTTTTGAACCCGGGACAACTTTGCCGTGTGTTTCCATGGAAAATATCAGGCCCGAGGCAAGCAATCAAACGCGAGAAATTTTAAGCATAAACACTCGAGTTGTCCTTGGAAGATGGGACAAACTGTTTATATGGAGAAAGTTATCTCGGGTTGAAGAGATATCTCGCCTCGGCTAAGCGAGACAACCCTTCGTCCCAGAAAGTCATATAAACAGTTGGCTGCGTTTTAAAGAGAATGTATGAAAAGTTGTCTCGCCCCGAGTAACTCGGTTAAGTAAGATATCCCTTTGTCCCGGGACAACTTTTTCCATATAAACGGCCCTAAATTAGCTAAATCATTCTACAATCCTGGTCGCCCATGGGGGCGTCATTTATCTACTGTACTGTTAGCGGAAGAGATTCTAATCCCTCCCAGTCGGGACAATAATTATTGCAGGTTAGTTCCCAGCCGAAGCTGGTGCTCTAGTAAACCGATCTCGTAAGGATGGAAAGCTGAGTCAGCTTTGGCAGAAAAGAAAGTCACACGGACGTTCAAATCTTGGCAGAGCCAGGGATGGGACTCGGTATCTTGTGATTGGAAGGCCGTGATCTTTCTAACTGCGCAAACCAGTTGCCATGTATTGAGCTCGAGCTTGAACTTAGGTTGACCAACAAAGTAATTATTAGTATAAAATTATATATGTTTATACAAAGCAGAGATGAAAAACAAAACTCGGTGGTTTTTGACCAAACCCACAGCGTCTCGAATACATCCGAGAACAAGCTACAGCATCTTTGTAATCGCATTAGTAAATGGATCCAAACATGTTTGAACAAGAGGAGAACCAGAACAATCAAACGAAGCCTTAATCTCTTTTCTCACCAAATGGGGAAAAAATATAACTGTAACCACAAGCCCTTTCCCGTCACCTCCCCTCCCCCTGCACCTCCTCCAAATCCCCGTTTTCACTAGTGCAAACTTCAAATATTTCTCAAAGAACTATTCTAACAAGTTTTTAATTAAAAGAAAAATAATGCGATCAAACTAGAGTGATCGCAACTGAAAAAAAAGCTTCGTACGAAATCGATTTGAATTTCCCAAACCTTTTTTGTAACTAACCAAAGCCATTCCCTTAAAATTTTCAAAATTTTCGATATCGCTTTACCTTTTAAATTTTAAATATCGCATTAGATTACTTAAAATACTTTTTTCATGCTTTCTGTGTAAATATTGAACTTGTGCTCACATTTTGCACATGTGTATTGGAAACAATATAAGTATTTCGTTGCACTAACTCCTTACAACAGTGCTCATCTTTCATAATTGGTATATATTTATAAGTTGTTAAGTACCAACGAATTGGCCTTTTATTACAAGACCCAATTTTCCAATTTTTTTCCAATTGTAGATAATATTTCCCAAAGATTCGAAAACCCGTTGGAGCTACAGTTCCTCTTCCAATAATCTGACTAACCCCTCCCCCCTTCCTATCCCAAAGCCAAAATTTTTTTCTTCTCAAGCAGGTCCAAGAAATACTAACCAATATTGTCGCCAGTCTTCCTACTCGATTCAGGACATCTCTGTACATACACTTTTATGCGTCGAATTTCGGCCGTTGCTGCGGCAACCATGTCAATCCGTGCATTAGTAATGCGCTGCTCAGATCCTGTCAGAGTCTTCTTTTGGTTCTTGTCATAAACATCCTTTAGGTTTTTCAGTATTACTTCGGCGTCAACATGATGAGTACCAAGAAGAACTCGATTTCCACTTGGGTCGAACTGAACTGCACTTGATGACAAACATTCTCCCTCTTCGCTGGGCTCTAAACAAGTTAATACATAAAATGACAGTGTTATGAACGAGCTTCGCGATAAAGCCCGGTTTCCATATAATCGCTAGGATCGCCAGGATCGCTGAAAAATCAATTGAGCGATCCCAGCAATTATATGGGAATCACTCTTCAGAGATCTGGGCGATCCGAGCGATCGCTGGGATCGCTCAGGTTCTAATTCAGCGATCCTAGCGATCAAGACTCACCAAAACAAATTAATGGAAATCACTTTCAGCGATCGAAAGTTAAATGTTAACTCATTGTTTACGCATCATGTTTCAGGCGCGAATTTAGCCCTAGTCTAATCAGTCTTGTGCTTCTCAAAATATTCCAGTATTCGATCGACATTTTTTTGTCTGGTTTGAAATGGCTTTGGAGCGTATTTCATCTGCCGATGTTGCTGATTTTACGGAGGAAGTATGACTGTTTGTATAACAAATTTAGTAAAGACTACAAGAATAAGTATACGAAGATGGATTGCTGGAGGAAAGTAGCGGACAAGTTCGATATGAATCCGAAAGAGGCCGAAAAAAATTCAAGAACATTCGACTCTCTTTTTTCGTTCTCAGCGATCACAGCAATCATATGGAAACCACCTGATCGTTGCGCGATCGCCAGGATCGCTGAACTAATTTTTTAAGCGATCCTGGCGATCCCAGCGATTATATGGAAACCGGGCTTTATGTACAATAATTTGAGCAACTGTGAAAGGTCAGTTTTAATGCGTTTTGGTCAACAATTGCTTACGCTGCATACGTAACCACGAAAGTGGTACAAAATCAATCAGATTAAACTATGTAGACCTTTCAGGGCTAAAAATAACGGCCAGTCAACGGACAATGTCCGTTCAGAATGGTGACTTGACCTAACAAAACCTTACATCTCCGGTCATCTTGATTGTTCAACTGGAGTATCAGAACTATCATTTTTGTGTCGTTTCTAATACACTGTCAAATCATTAAATGGATATACTCTTTTTGATGGAGGTCGTTTGCCCTTTCTGTCAAAACTGACGCCTTGTAACCTAATAGTGAAACTCAACAATACCACTTTTACTCAATTTTCACAAAAACACATTAAACACGCAGTTTTTGGACCTTTCGTATAAATTTTTTGTCTATTTCGTATAATTTATCTCTGTACCTTGAAATAAAATTTAAAATGAAAGTGTCAGTGTTCTCTAATCCTAATGATTCCTTAACTAACATAAGCTGCATCTGTGCCTTTCAGAAAATGTTTTCTATAAAGATTCTGGTGATTATATGTATGATTAATATGCCTCACCTTTCTCAGGAGCTCCTTCTCTGCTTGCCGTTATAGGGTCAATCTTCACAACTAAAACCGTATTGTACTCAAACTTGCAGGTGAGATTCAGCACATCAACACTGAAACAATACGGCTCATCTGGACACTGGTTTCGCCGATAAACTGAGCGAGGATCAGATTTTAAGATATCTATAATTGCACTTTTGGCTGAACTACGAGATGATAAAAACTCTAGTCGATAGGTACATCGCTGATTGGGGCCAGAAGAATAAATCTTTTTTTCTTGATCACTTTCTGTACATTTTTTGCAAATGCCCTGATTGTCATTTCGCAATAAAATATCATCCTTACCGTGAAAAAGCATTAAATTGTCCTCTGCTTTTCCTGAAAACTGGACGTTCAACTGTCCGATTGGAGGATGCTCAACCCAGTCTGGAACTGTCACATGTGATCTTCTTAATAGATGATACTTGGAAGACAATCCTGATGGTTCACGGTAATGAGAATTTGAAAACGTTTGTTGAAGCTGATTTGGAGAATGTCTGGCTATTGAACGAGGTAAAAACCTGGTAAGAAGTGATTGATCGTTGGAAGATACTGCATTGCATGCACAGGAATCACGTAAGTAGTGAGAATGTTTGATAGGTGAGGAGGTTGAATTTCTGGCAGAGTTTCTACTCGATGAATATAGGTAGGGAAACCGTCTTTCTATCTCAGTTTCATCATTCAAAGACGACTCTCTACTTCTTAGTCTACTTAATTCATGGTAGCAACTTTGATGCAGGATTTCCTGGGTGGATGCCATGCGAGCCCTTAGGTAATTCCCCTTCCAAACCAAAGTAGCTTTGCATGATGGACTTGAATGAAGCAAAGATTTCTGACTGGAACTTTCACTGTCAGAATCAATATTGTTTGTTTCCGAGTTACGGACATTTGCTGGGGAAAACAATCTAGGCGGAGGCAGTTTTACTTGCTCTAACACGTTTCTAGTTTCCTTCGGAACGGTTGTACCGTTTAGCTGTTGTTGGTTGTCACGACACCTGTGAAGCTCTTCTTGCACCACTGTAGCTTGTCTGTGCATGTTAGTTGAATTTATCATTTCGTACGATGGCGCTGGTTCCACTGAACAATTTTTGTTACTGAAAGAAGAGCCAGTAGACTGTGACTCGACCTTAACCTCGCGCATTTTACAACTGATATCATCCACCGTCTTTAGATGTGGATCGTTGTTTATTTCTTCATTATTCAAATCCTCTTCGTTTTCGGGTCGCCAAACTGCCGTTATACCATTCCTTTCACTTGGTTCTTGTTCATTATCATGATACACAATGTTTTGACCATTACAAGAATCTAACTCGGCAGTTTCCAGGCTAATAGTTTTAGCATTATCTACATGCTGACAGACGGGAGATGTGGAACTGTATTTATTCTCTTCTAATTCTTTATCTTTAGCCATGTCCATGGCAACATCATCGTTTTCTTCAAAAGAAGAATTCTCTACGTGATGCTGTTCGATTTGATCAGTTTCATTTGAGATAATACCGTTGTTCATATGAGAGGTATTGCAAGGACTTTTACTTCGAAAAGATATTTGCTTTCGTTCATTAGTTACTGCCTGATCTGTGACGTCTATTTCCATGAAATCTGATTGAGAGGTTGTTTCTAACTCCTCGGGTAAAGGCTGGTCGTAGAAAGGGATATACGGTTTGATGTCGAGCACAGGTGTACCATCCAGTATGTCTATTCCTGATAAGTATAATACGTTTCCATCAATACCATCCAGTTTTGCAAGGGATAAACCAATCGGGTTGGGTCTGTGAGGGCTTCGTGATGAAAACACACCAATTTTGGTCCCATTAAGACGAGGAGGTCTGACCTTTGCTTTCGTTGTCTTGTTGATGTTTTTGTGAAAAACAAACAGAATCCTATTAAACAAAACCAATGTTGTCAAATCTTTTGATTAGTTTTAGATCGTTTAGCTAAGAGGAACGATGGTAAAGCAAATAAAAAAACCAATAAGGTTGTATAATCATTTCTAAAACAATCTCAAGGTGACCTTTCTTTTGTCATCTTGAAGCATAGAAATACAAGAAAAGAATTAGAGAGAAGAAAGGGAGATTGGCATCAACTGTTTAGCAATCTTTATCTCAACCTTTTTTTCTAAATGTCATCTGAAAAGAGTTGAGCTGATCCGTTTTCATTACAACTCTCATTCTAGTCCACTATTTTCGAAGCTGGAACTGCTTAAATCTAATGATTTAATATAATTGGATAGTGCCTTATTTTATGTTTGATTATCATGCAAATACACTTCCAGTAACCTTTAACAATTTTTCTAAAGGCATAAATAAGGTACATCCGTTTAACACTAGACTGGCATCTAGATCTTCATATTATCTTCCTAAAGCTAGAACTAGCTATGGGAAATTTAACGTATGCTTTAATGACGTAAAAATCTGGAATTCTATTGAAGAAAACCTTAAATCTCACTCAGTTCAAGGAACTTTTAAAATGTTCTATTATAAGTCATTATTGACTGTTCTATTGATGTACCTTGAAATTAATGTGAGCACAGCCTAAAGCCATAGTATATTTTTTGTTTGTTTTACCTTTTACAATCTTTAAAGTTTTTGCCTGTGCTTTTCTGTTTTCTAGTACTTGTTGTTGTTTTTCTGTTGAACCTCAAAATCCTAATCATATTAATGTTTTGACCGCACCGCCCAGCCATTTAGCTCGATTAGCCTATGCTATTTCTAAGTGGCTTTGCTCTCAGTAACCTGCAAAAGTACTCTATTTTTTCTCTTTACCAAAAAATTGCCTGTAAATATCAGAGGGAACAAATAAAAGATGTTGTTGTTGTTATTTCAATACTAAATAACCCGAGTATAATTTTCCAATTTGGTGTATATGCGACCTGGGCCGTAGCTAGCATGTTTTTTTTTTTTTGAGAAAATAATCCCTAGAAAAAATTGGATTGGTTAAGATACAACCAGCTAATATAAGATGAATGATTTGCAGGGTAAATCATTTTAATAAGGTTAATTCGTTTCATGTGAACTGTGTAGCGGTTTTTCAAATGATTTAAGGTAACAGAGGGGCCATTAAGGAGACGTATCGTGACATAACCGTGATAAGCCGTGTAACATCAAAGGTCACAATTATTCCCATGTCTTGCCCGCGATGCTAGGATCCGGTGTGGGAGCTTTTTTATATAACTGTCGTAAAAGAACAAAAGGTCGTTTGCTGGCAATCGATTCATTACAAGCACTATAATATTGAGCGTTTCAGCAAACAGAATAGTTAAAAAAATAAATTTTAAAAAATTTGTTGATCAAGCCTTTCTCGTTGGTGATTCCTCTTAAAAGTGACGTTTGCATTTGGTTGGCGTTATAGAGGTGTTTCAAAACTTTTGACGGAGCTCGCACAGGTTTGCCTCTAGAAGATCCATACTGTCTACCACTGTGGGTGATAATGTCTCTCAAACCAAAAGTAATTAATACCGTCTTTACTCTAATTTAGGCGCAACAAAAAATTATTCTTCTTTCATCTGAAGCCTGTTATAATACGTGTTACAACATCTGATTGCTTTAAAATGCAGATGGTCATTAACTTGGCACCAGTATCGCTCAGCAATAAAAAAAGTGAACTTCCACACTTGCCCAAGATTGACTTTCTGAAAAAAAAATGCCACGAAAAATGCTTAAAAGAGCATATTTTAAATTTTTTTTTTTGGGGGGGGGGGCCAGGGGGCATGCCCCAAGACCCCCCTAGCAGCTTGCGCCTTTGGCGCTCAAAACTTGCCTCGTCTTGTTTTGAAGTCTGGCTACAGATCTGGCAACAATGAAAAAAGCTCTAAGAAAATTGCCTGTGCTCACATATTAGCCCATACTGGGAGTTTAGAAACAACAGGAACTAAAAATGTCTTCTAGTTTGTTTTTCCATAATTTATGTTGAAGGGATTAAACTATCTATCCTCTGGACAAAACTCTAATCCATCAAAGGTTAGTTCTTAGCAGAGGCTGTTACTCAATTTAGCAACCTCTAAGGAAGAAAAGTTGAATTCCAGCAGGGATACTCAAAGTATACATGACGGGAGGGTCCAATGGAGCTTCATATTGCAAACCCAAAAAAATACATGAACCTGAAATTTTAGACCCCAAAAAATACTTGACTTAAATACCTCCTTAAATACTTTCAATCAAACAGAACTTTTTAATGCATGATTTTCAATCCATAGGCTAATGAAATTTGTATGTCCATTAATGTCTCTTCATCCAAAGTGACATGAAAGAGCAGCTAAAGTGACATGAAAGACATTGATAGACATCATTGTAATGACACATAGAGAAAACAGGAGAAGTAAACAAGATTACAAATGTAAATTGTATTGTCTTCTTAATATTAGCAGTTTTTCCAGAAATCACATGTCCCTGAAAAAAAGTTTGAATGAATATTATTCTGATCCACTGATTGCAACGAAAAGTTCACTGGGAGATGTGACACAAAAAAATATGCATATCTTTTTAAGACCCAAAAGAATACATGACCTATCTCTAGACCCAAAAAAATACCAAGCATGTAAATTTTCAACCCAAAAAAATATGTCAGACCCCCCTGTCAAATATACTTTGAGTACCCCCCCTGGGAGCTGAATCAGCTTTGGCAGAAAAAATAGGTTAGTAAAATAAATTTTCAAATCTTGGGAGAGCTGGGGATCAAATCTAAGATTGTGGCTTTCTTACAACTGGGCCAACCAAGCTGCCATTAAAAGTTAAAGCTCAGCTGTTTAACAATTAGACCTGGGGGATAACAAGACTACATGGCAATAACCTATGAGGCTTAATACTGAATGGAGGAGGAGGGGGGGGGGGTTGGCTATTCTATTCAACCAGTAAGACAGAATCGCACTAAGATTTGAATTCTTGCCTGTTGCAGGGTTTCAGATAAGGGCCGGCGAATGGCAAATTTTACACATGCTCTCTTGACTTTTGAGGAATATTCGCCATAGCTTCATGGGCTTTGGCCAGAGCTATTTTAGGGTTGGAAAAAAAACGGAAAAAAAATGGAATTGAATGGCCAAGCACTTAAAAAATTAAATTCTGTTGTAAACACGATTAACTAAAGCTTTCTGGTTTCATTTGACAATTACACACTTGAAAGTTTTCAGTAAAAACCCTACGTGTGTTTCTTTGTTGGGGGTAGGGGAGGG
>JAOEHV020378687.1:0-10894 GCA_025447995.2 Isaurus tuberculatus | reverse complement strand
TGAGGTGCTCACTAATTTATACAATTGCTCACTTTTTTATGTTAATGACTTTGCTCACTTTTTTGCTCACTTTTTTTGGGGCTAATTCCATCCCTACTATACTACTAATCTGTTCTCGACTATTTAACAAACTTTGAACTTTGCACCCCGGTATAGCAGAGGTCACCTGTTAGAATTCCGTTGGGGCCTGATATTTTTTCAAGGTCTTTTTGCATGCAATTACTTAAAATTGCAAATATTAACGCTGGGATCGTTTTTAAACGTCACAACATTGTATATTATACAAAAAAACTATATATCATTCGTCAAACATTCTATTTCACGATTAAACTATTAGTGTTCCCAGAAAACGGAAACGATTAGTGTGTCAACTCTAGGTTGGAATCAGTTTCATCATCGCCATAAGAAGAGTAGAAAGCTGAAGTTGAGTGAGTTTGGTCCTTGTCAGATTAGTGTATCTGTTCAACTCATCTCACGATCTGTTCTCAGAATAACTGAAATTTCATACAGAACGAGAGGATTTGTTCTTATCTCATATACAGATAATTATTCAACTAGCTAAAACATAAGAATGGTTTTTGTTGTTTTTTATTAAAATTTGGGACACAGTTTAAATAAAGGGAGAGGTCACAACCATATGTAAAATGCCTTACTGTTATACTTTATAAGATCTTTAAATACAAAATACAAAATCAAAGTTTACAGTTCAACATCCCATGAAATAGTAAGAGCAAAACGAAAAAAAAATCAGACTGGGAAAAAATAATTTTGCTTATGTAAGTCTATACATCTAGAGGGCCCTGCTCATGCTAAACTGTAAAACGTATAATAAAATGCCAACATAAACCTTCACAAATAGAGATCTAGAACAACTCAAAATGTAAGAGCTATTTTCTATTGACCCACACATTCCTTTAATATACCAAATTTTTAAACAATCTTTTTACTTTGATGACAATAGAGTGCAAAAGTAGAAAAGGCACAAACTCACCTATGATTCAATGTCCGATATTCTACCCACAACGTTGAGTACAAAACAAATTTGATGTAGCTACAAACGCTCTACTTCATGAAAAAAAAACTATGACTACTCAAGAAAAAAACCTTTTTTCTCCTGTTTTTAACTTTTTGTTTCACTGTTTTTAAGTAAGAGTAAAAACTATACCTGTAACTTTTATCAATTTGATGTTTTACCTCTTGTTTCGTGTTTTCATTTGGTTTGTATCAAACATCGCAATTTGCATAATGAACTTTACTGTAATTCTTCGCATGAAAATCAAGACTATAAACTTTTTCTTAAATATGTTATCAAAAAACTTATCAAATGCGATTGGCCCGAAAATACTAGATTAACAAAGCAGAAGATTAAATTGGTCAAAAATACCTGTTCATGGTTTTATCTTTGTGTCAGTATGAATCAATAACTTTCACTATGTTCCGTGCAAGCATTTGTAGCAAATCTCTTTTCGTTGACTAAAAGCTGGGATTTTAAAGGTGTTTTACAACAAAAGCTTTCTTACGCTATTGTTGCAAATTCTCGTGATTGGCTTAGATTAAGTCTTCGTTTCTTTTAAGGCTGTTAATATATTCTGTAAATGCGTCAAAGTTTGAGTGTTGTGAGTGCCTCATAAAAAGAAAATTATCAAGGAAAAAAACGCATTTAACAAAAATTCTATGTTTGCCTATAGAATCTTTAAAAGTACACACGTACAATGAATTGAAAAATTTTCTAATTTTTGGTCCGAAGGCCAAAATTTTTTCTATCCTTATATGGAAAGAAATACTGGAGTACTTCCACAGGAGTATTCTAATATAACAAAATTTTAAAGCGATGCTTTGAAGATGACACAAAAATAAATTTCTTCTTTTGAATGGGAGATTTTGAGCTTTGACGTTAATGCCTCTGACATCTGTGTTTGGGACAATGGTTGGAAATTTATGCAAATATTTGAGCTCACTATAATGACGCTATGATGTTGTGTCAGTAGCTGTACGCATATTTTAAATTTGGTCGAATTGCTGGCATAGTGTGGTATTATAACTTTTGTTTAGAATATGAAAGTTTTACAATTCTTTGGCTAATAACATGAACACATTGGAGTCAAAACAAAATTAGACCATGAAATAATTACTGTAACAAACAGCAAAAAACAATTTTATCAAACATATTTTTGTCAGGTGAAATGGTTTGCCGATTTGAAATTATTTCCGTGGTCGCATAGGAATTCTTTAAAAAAAACATTCCATAATTTGTAGAAAGTTTAAGCTATCCCTAAAATTTAAAAATATGTTGAGATGCTAAAATATCGGCAACATTATGATGTGGACGCAGTTGCTGTGAAGACTAAATTCAGACACGTTACTCTTAGTGGTTTAGTTTAACTTACATGGAAACAGAAAGATTTTGATCATGAAAATAGTTAAACCTATTGAAAAAGGAAGTTAAGTGGAAATGATATCACCAAAGGTTTTGGGAATCTAGCACTGTCCAGAGTGCTAGCCTCTTGAAGAGTTGATTTCGCATGACAAAATGATATCGAACGTGCCCACAAAAACTAATAGAGCACGAATACTGGGTCTATATCGTAAACACATGCATCGAGTATTTCATGATAAATGGGAAAGGACCCTCACACTTAGTTTTCTTGGTAAAACAATCCTGTGTGTTTTCATCATACCCTGGTCACATCATTATTGTCACTGGACTATATAGAACACTGATCGACCAAATTGAATGCGTTTAAATCGGAAATAAAAAAACAAGAAATGAAAAACCGTTTACTTATTGAATGACTAATCCGCCAACATCAAACATAATGTCTGTGTTTAAACAATAAATTTTTTATTAATTTTCCAAAACAGAAAATAAATATTTTTAGTGGTTAGGTTTTGCAGTACAATTTATTGCTCTGGAGAAGAGGAACTATTTCATTTTTGCATGAAAGCTTTGTTTGAATTGTCAGCGCATGTTTTGATTTTGTTTGTTGTACAATATATGCAATATAACCAGAAAGTTAATCTACATTATTCGCTAAATAAATATTTTTATACGAAGCTTTAATTGTAATATTTTGTAAAACTATAAACAGTAAATCACTGATCGGTAAAAGATGTAAAAG
This sequence comes from Isaurus tuberculatus, assembly GCA_025447995.2. Taxonomy (NCBI): domain Eukaryota; kingdom Metazoa; phylum Cnidaria; class Anthozoa; order Zoantharia; family Zoanthidae; genus Isaurus; species Isaurus tuberculatus. Next base: position 7,775 of record JAOEHV020378687.1, on the reverse strand, counting down.
AAGAGTTGATTAAACTTTCGTTAGTTAGATTACTTGACGTAACAAGTAACGCAACTTGGTAAAAAAAAAATTAACTAATCGCACAGATATAAAAGAAAAAATATATAGCGTGCTTAGTTTATGTTTGAAAGTTACATGTTAAAACATTGTGGAAACAACTGCGGAAGTCATCATTTTTTTCCTCATTAATAATTCGGTTATTTTAGTTTGGGACAAAAACGAAATTCAAGGTTAAAGGATGCCAACTTGCTTTTATTTTTCTTTTTGGCAATTTAACACAAAATTTCTTTATCGTTTCAAGAAAAAATTATTTTACAAACAAAGGTACAAATCGTCAAATCGCTAAGGAATTCCTGGAACTCGCATGACTAAACAATGAACGTGCCTTAGAAGACCCACAGAAACACGAACATTGGAGGGTGTAAAATCATTTAGTATGTCGTGATAAATTGGTAAAAGCAGTCACACACCCTTTCGTGACAGAATAAATCGTGACTGAAATCAATTTACAGCTCACATCATCATTGATGTTACAGGAACGTATAAAAGGAATAAGGGAAGGTAGCTCGAATAAACTGTGACAAGGATCGGAAGAAAAAAGATCATCGAAAAGGTTAAAGGGAACATTTCTAGTGCATTATCATTTTAAAGGTAAGACAAAAAAGACTATTTGAAAAGTCAATAAATACTTCTTTTACGATAATGTTAGTTTGTTAAATATGTTAAACTTTGATTTACCTAGAAATGTTACAAAATATTTTTGAGCCTAAGCCCAAAATCCTTGGTCTTAACTCGGAAAATCATGTCTGATGTTTATCAATTGTTTAATTAGACATTTCATTTTTCTTGCAACAGATTTTCCTGCAGAGCAGTCTACAGCCATTATCCTCGAATCTACCTTTATTGAAAGTGCTAAACTTCCATGGAGGACATCAAATTATCTAAGTTCAAAACGTTTGACAAGAATGACAGCACCATGTCATTGACAGAACTGAAAGAGCTTGCTGAGAAACTTGCTGCTGTAGGCGATGAACTCACCGATGTGTACAGCAGTAAGTTAACAGAAAAATCAAATGGTTTAACGAGAAGCTTTTTAAGCAAACTTCTTATTGACATTGCGATGGAGCTTGTATGAAGAAGATAACGCCTTGAGCTCTAGTTGGAGTGACTACAACAAAAAGAACCAAACAATCCTCTGCGAGAATCGTCTTCGAAGCCTCGGCGTTCCTGGTTGACAGCTCGTTTTGTGTATTAAATAAATGTTTAGGAGCTACGAGGAAGGTGGAATAGTCTGTCGTTGAACGTGTTTGGGGCTATCGCGCTGATCAGTAATGACCGGAACTAACAGCAGGACTTAAGAACTTCCATACCACATCGATGATAAGAAAATAGAGCAGTCTAGAAATTATACTAAGAAATAGTAAAATTTTGTTTACAAAATCATAATCTCTTTTTTTTGTTGTTGCTGTTGCTCAAGAACGAAAAATAAAACAAGAAATCCACTGTTAAATACCGCCTTATTGAACGGCTAGGAACGATTAAGCGAATTAAGATACAAACAATACGTTAAACAAACACAAAATATCCGCCACAGTCTTTAAATGATAATTTTACTTTTAGTATCTTAGATTTGGACAGCAAGTTAATCTACAAATCATTATTATAATAAATATCAGACAAAACATGTAGAAATGTTTTTTTTTTCCAATACAAACTTGTACAATTCATTACCCCTTCGAAGCTTGAATAAAAATTGCTCGTCTTGAGAAAAAGTCGCAGTTGATTTTCTCAGAAATGCTTTCTTTGATTTCTCTTTGTATCTATCGAGGAAGGAATTTCGCCCGTTTTTATGAAACTTATTTGTAAACCTAATGTAGTAAGCTTTAAACGGACTATTGTCTTCTTTCTCCAAACTTTCACACCTATATTGTCGATAGCAATTATGATTGCTTCAACTTTGTACTAATTTGCATATTAGAATTCTTTCAGTGATTGGAAGACATTGTCATCGAGATATATAATTCAAATAAACTGTACGAATCAGATGTTCCTTTTTCTCCTTAGCTTGTTTGGATGAGCTAAAAAAATACTTCAAAGATCTCAGAAAACCTGCACTGCACCTTACCATATTTTTACCTTTTAAACTAACTACAATTTTAGTTTGACACTGATAACATAATATATTTTGGAGATGCTGAATATGTATATAAAGCAAGGAACTAAAGCGCTATCAAAATGACTTTAGTTCTCACAGTTTTCAACGAATTTTTGAACTTTTGCCTAAGTTCATCATGCAGATATTTGCGTACTGATGCAAAAAAATGTCGGTTATATTTCAAAACAATTCAATATTTCGTAAAAGACCATACAAAATGAGGTTAAAAAAACATTTGAGCGCTTTTTCTCTATGAGCTTCAGAAAAAACAGAATCTAAAAAAGCTCACTCTCTGCGCCTGATGGTAATAAGAAACGGATAAATATTTTTCAAGCTAAACCGTGTTTGTATTGTAAGCAGTTACCCTCAAACGTTTCTAAATTTTGAAATTTACCGTTACAAATTTTAATTGTAGTTCCCTTTTCCTTGAAAATAATTTACAATTAAGTCCAATATGATTGACATATAACGTTTCAAAAATAGAAAAGTTTGATTCAAAGGTTTTTTACAATTATGTTGTTTTTTAATTATCCTATTTGCACAGGTCAAGGTAAGTTTCCCGCAAACTTTAAGTCACAGTCGGCCATAAGAACTTTTTAAAAAGATATTTTCAACTATTGGCTTATAAAGTCATTTTTTATCATTCATTGAATATGTTTTAGTTTTAATATTTGATTATCATATTTTAAAAAGTCCTTTTTGAATATTTTCCTAGATCGCGGAAGAAAATGATTGAAAAACTAATTTTCAGTATTCTTTATAAAGACATTTTGTAATTTATCATAACAAAAGGGGTGTGAAAAATGCGGTTTCTTGTTATTCACGTAAGTTTCTCAAATACAGTTCAAGGGAAGAAAATTGCTCGGTCTCAAACGTGAATACATTCATTTACAAAGTTCAGTTAAAGTGTTTTATTTTAAACTTAACGAAAAAATATAATTCTTGTTTTCAGAGGGCAAACTCTTAAGCTATGACGTCATTATTAATCGTATCGTGCTAGAACGAAGACCAAAATTCTTTTAATTGGCATCATAACAGTAGGTTGAGTCGTTTAATTCAAGCTTTTAAAGTTTAACGTTAGATCTCAAGCGAGTTCTTTTTACTTGTTTGAGAGAAAAGCGACAGGGAAAATTGCAAGTGGATTTCACACGAAGTTTTACAAAACTTAATTCAGGGCAAACTTCATACCGGTATTTTACCGATTTGAACCGAGTTTTTGTTACAGGATAGAATTACTTGTTCTAAAGCTTCTGTATACTGTCGGATAAAAAAAGTATTTGAATAAAAACAAAATTAAGCAAACACAAAGCCCCCGAGGTCGACACGGTCAAGTTCAAAATGCAAGTTTACAGGGTAGTGAAATTGTCTAAGGCTTAAGACTTGTAAATGGAGGTTTTTTACAGCAGTAAAAATTTTAAACTATAGATCTCTAATAGCTGAACCGATTGTTGAAAACTATAACTTGTAATATGGTCCAAAACTGAACTTTGGTCGTGATCGAAAGAAATAAAATGGACACGAACAGCGGGGATGGAACACGAAAACTTATTGGTGTGAACATATTAAAGAAGTCGTAATAACTGGGCAAAGCCTGGCCCGGCACACTCACTTGCGTGATATGATCAATCGTGACTGATATCAAACTACAACTCACATTATCATGGGTACTACAGAACACTTACTAGAAGCACTTGGAAAGATAAATGGCTCAGTGTTGAAAATAGTGACAGAAAGAATAAATCACGAAATGTTCTTAATGATTGAATTTTTTAGCGTAACGGTATTGCCTGCTTTATCTTTAAATTAGAGTCCTGAAATGTTTAGCTTACAACGACGTGGTAAGATCTTTGCCTTCTTAATATAGGGTCACTTGTTTGATCCCAAGCTCTGCCGAAATATTTGAACACTTAAGTGACCTTTTCCTCCAAATCTAACTTGGCTCCATCTTACATGATCGTATACGAGTACCAACTTCGACTTTGTGCTCAACCTGTGATGGATTAATGTCCCGTCCAGGGAAGAAGGATGGGGGGGGGGGGGGTAGATATTTCGTCATCAACCGGAGATAATCGCCAGCCCCATCAACCATTAGGCTCGGAGAAGAATTTAGCCGTTTTTAGTAATTTAACACAGAATGCTTGAAACAAACTATAGTAAACAGTTTGCTATCAATTTATGAGACAAGCGAATTCTTACATACCAATGCTCAGTCTTTTCTAATTCGTTTGTTCTGTTTACTGGGAATAAAATTTTTTTTTCATACAGGTTTCTGCCCTTGAGTGAAAATGTGCAATTGTAAATCTACCCACATTAAACTTGCAGTGCATGTTTGATCTTAAATCTAAAAGGTCTGTTTCTGAACGTATTGGCAAGTTACTGACTAAGGATGACACCTCCCTGTTACTGACAAAACCAAAATAACAACGTCAAAGCTGGCTCCTGTTGGTGATGAAATATCTGATACATACATTCTTCTTCTTTTGGTGTTTTAGCATTGAATGCCGTAGACCAATGATGGCGGTACACTCTCCTTCCATCTATTGCTAAATCCTTGCATATAAGCTTTAAACTCTCTTCGAAAACTTATAGTTCTGGTTCTTGCTCTATTTGTCGACGAAAGACGCTTTCAAACTTATCAAACCGAATAATAAGAAAAGTCGTGAAGTAATCAAACAGTGTAGACTTATTTCCGGATCCTTGCACCTTCATTAGGCTTAGTGGTGATTGGTTAAAATTTTGAATTCTAATCTACACTTCAGCTCAAAGTTCGCCTACCTTGATCAAGTTTTCAAACTGAGAAATTTCAGATATGAAAAACAATTAACCATTTTTATGATTTTATTTTATAACAAAAACAATTTTCGTTGAAATTGCTAGCAGGAAACAAACAACAACTTTCATTAACCCAACCGGAATGGAACACAGAATAAAAGTCGCATAAAAAACAGCTATACAACAGTGATGCATAACATTTGCATACTGATTTTCTTTTTAAACTCACCTTTATAAACTATATTTGAAAATATTAACTTTACACTATGAAATTGTTTTTTATTCGCTGAATGTTAGAACGTGGTTGAAATATCTTAAGCCTTAAAACAAAAAAATGAAGGCTGACTATTCGGTCCGCAATTGCTATTATTGTGAAAAGATAACGAAGAATCTATGTCATTTCTTGTGAATGAGTATGAACACCTGACTATATTTTGACTATGATATTTTTTTCATACCTCAGTAAAACAGAAGTGGGGCCAGAAGTGCATGGGCCAATAGTGATGACTTGTGTTCCAGTGTTCATTTTTAACTAAAAATTTACCAGTTGCCTTACTTGAAGACAAGAAAAAATGCAAGGGAAATTTAGTCGCACCCATTATTTGTTATGATTCATCGGCTGTAGTTTGAATAATTAAAATAATTAGTTCACAGAAAAACTATTCATACAAAGATGAAAAATTTCCAAAAGAACAAATAGCAGAATGACGACGTGGGTATGTCAATTTTTCAGCAAAATCCGAAATTCTAATTTTTTTTTGTTTTATCATGATTAATCTTGAGCAAGGATTACCATATTATCTAGCAAGATAAGATCACCACTTAAGTGCTAATGGCCCAGCCCCCTTCATTGAACAAAACAGCTGGATATACATTTATCTTGTAAATAGATTTATGCAATTTCGGAAGTACAATTATAATTTTAAATTCGGAACAACTTACATTTACAGCAAGTTTTGATGTTAAAATAAAAAAAAAGATTTACTAAGGTCATTCTCATTTGAAAAATTAAACAAATCTGGAAGCTAAATTGATATATTTTGTCTGATAAAAAATTAACGATCATGCAGCGATAAAAGATTGGTTGCCATACTGCATGAACGTAAGACTATTAGACTTTCAATCATTCCTTGTCAAGAATGATTTTAATTGTTGTTACTGATTTTTCGAATTAGAAAATAAGGATACAAAATTTCAACTTTATTCACAATATTAAAACTGAGTGTGTAAACTGTAAACACCTAATTGAAGTGTTTGGGATTTAGGACAATTTCCACTTTGTAAATTGGGAAGAAATGGCAAAAATACACGTTTGTTTATGTTCTGTGTAGCTTTTAAACTCCATGCAGGATTCGGTAGTATCCAGTATGTCCAATCATTTTGTGGATTAAACACCAACCTTTAAACTTAAAAATTTCATTATATATTTAGTTAACATACGGTCCTTTAATATGTTTAATTTGTGCGTTTTCGGCCTAAAGTCATAATTTATGTAAAACTGAACATAGAAAAAATAACAAAGCAGCAACTCTTCTGTGTGTGTGCCATGTCAATTGTGTTCACAAAGTACGCGTTGTAACTTGAAAGTTTTCATCCTTGTTTTGATCGAAACACTAATGACTTCTCACAAAACAGGCGATCAAAAAATTCCTTTGTCGTCCTTTCCTCGCTTCTGTTGTCATCTTATTGTCATCATAACATTATTATATAAAAATCATTAGCTTTACATTTTTGCTTTTAGTTTTGTTGTTACTATTACTATATTCATTTATTGAACGTGGTAAAAAACCCTGCAACAGGTCCCCTGTTAAAATGCATCAAAGCGATTAAAAACTGATACAATGAAAAACAAAATAAACGACAGGGCTTACCCATTGACGGGTTAGCTGCCTCGGCTAAATCTTATTAGCACGGCGTAACTCACCGTCAGCTGTTTTGGTGTAGAGAAAGGTCAGGGCTTACCCCCTGATGGGTTAGCTGCCTCGGCTAGGTCTTATTAACACGGCGTAACTCACGACAAAGTTAAAGATGATGCCTGTAGAATGCTTAAATAGCCATTACAAGTCAGCTAGTACTTACGTACAGACTAAAACTTGCAGTCATTAATATGGACACTAAAGCCACGTTAGTAGAGGGCATTATCCTTTAATTACTACCGGAACAAGAGTGAGCCCGATGTTAGCAACCATGGACAGCTGTTACGATGTTTTTGGGGCTGGGCTTCGTCAGCATAAAGGTTCCCATGACAGCACATAAGATAATACAACAGAGTAGTTAAACTTAAAGCTCCATTTACAAGTCAGGTAGTACATACGTACTAGTATCAAAATTTTCAGCCACCATTATGGCCACGTTGGTAGCGGGCATTACTCCTTAAATCTACCGTAACTAAAAATGGGAATTTTCTACAATGGCATAAAAATTTTGAAGAAGGTATGAACAATTTTTGGGTCGTTTTCGAAAGTAAAAGAAATTGAGATTTAGAGTCCTGCGCCTTACCACTAGGCCATCACGTCAACTGCTATGTCATAAGAAATTTGAAGGGGGGCTTAAAAAATTTTTCGGTCGATTTCGAAAGTAAAAGAAATTGAGATTTAGAGTCCTGCACCTTACCACTAGGCCATCAGGTCAACTGCTATGTAACAAAAAATTTCAAAGAGGTATGAACAATTTTTCGGTCGTTTTCGAAAGTAAAAGAAATTGAGATTTAGAGTCCTGCACCTTACCACTAGGCCATCAGGTCAACTGCTATGTAATAAAAAATTTCAAAGAGGTATGAACAATTTTTCGGTCGATTTCGAAAGTAAAAGAAATTGAGATTTAGAGTCCTGCGCCTTACCACTAGGCC
>JAOEHV020378587.1:0-10894 GCA_025447995.2 Isaurus tuberculatus | reverse complement strand
CATTTCTTGTTTAGAACAGGGTCAGGTTTGTGAAGGTCCAGCGGCACACCCCCACCCGAAATTCTGGTGAGTACCCCGCCCCCCCGGGCAATTTCCCAAGCCAGTGGCTGTCAACAGCACAGGTTTTAGGGTGTAAATCAATTCTGGATCAATGGAGGGAGGAAAACCAAAGACCCCTGAGTCAGATTGAGATCAAAAAATCACATGCTTGTTCAAACTGCTTACAGTATCAAGGAAATTGTTCACAACATCAATGCTAACAAAATAAGGGGGGGGGTGAATAGGGGTACTTGAATCTGCCGATCCACAATAGTGACAAATCTGTCAATCTGTGATTATTTTTCCTGTGACCCAGATCTGCAGACACACAGTAAAACAACAAAAACTGCTGACGAAAGTGATCTCAATCTGCTGTCGGCTGTATTTTCCAGATCCGTCAATCCGCAAAATTAAGAAGCAAAATCTGTGAATCCATGACATTTTTGGGCAAAATCTGTCAATCTGCCAACCTATTCATAGCCCCCACAGCAACTGCAATCAATGTAGCATTGCACTCTTAAGTGGCACTGAAGGACAAACTAAAACTGACCAGTGATACTAATGCTTCATTGCTCAGTTGGCAGATTGCTGCACAAATACTACAAAGGTTACAGGTTTAAATCATGTTGAAGCCTGAACTCTTTTTAGCCTTCACTTTTACAATCGTTAAAAATGAATACAATCATAACCATAAAAATGTTTAAAACAAAATGGTTACCTACTCACAATGCTCTGAAATAGTTTTTTAATTTACTAATCAATGGACATTAATTGACCACTCTGGACAAAAAAACTATGCAACTAAGGCTAAGTCCTGGCAAAAGATGCTGTGCAGTTATAGAGCTTGAGAATGTAAAGCAATGTTACAATTATGTAAATGCCCAATGTGGGTCAGCAGAAGGTGTATGAACAGTGAGGAAGATCGACTGAACAGTTTTGAATTTAGAAGAGTTTCTCAGTCTTTTTATTGAGTTATTTACTACCAAAACACACAGTTACTGTATCTAGTTGGAGCTTGATCACACAAATTTGTATGTGCAACATTTTTATAAAATAATCTAAAATGTCATAACTTAATGCTGCATATATATAAACTAAAGAAAAACTTGTAATTATGTACCACTGTTCCCAAAAGAGACAAGATTCAAAGACACAAAGTTACCTTCATTGAACTTTCCACTGGGAATGAAAAATCCAGCAACAATAAATCCAACAAAGAGTAAAACTTTTATTGCCCAGAAACCATTCTGGAATCCACTACGGGGATCCTTGCTGGATTTCACTCCATACATGATTAGACAGAAAAAGAAGAAAAATGCAGCCAAAGCAAAACAGATACGATACACGGCCAAATATCCCACAATATTGTCACAGATGTCATGGTTTTTAATCTAAGGAAGGAAATTAAATCATTGCAAGGATTACAGAATGCAGTTCTTGAGATACATTTACAATAGATTTATAATCTCTTTAAGACTGATCAGACTGATGGTAACCATAATCCATGTCCCCTGGCACACAATTCAATGAAAATAAATTTTTAAATCAATTTTTTATACCAACTGCTAGTTTTTTAGACTGTAGTTGTTGAGATATCAGTACAAACAGAGGAAACAGTGCTTTCACATTATTATCCCATTTCTAAATAATGGATTTCAGTTTAAAAAAATGAGTCCTTATAAATTCAAATCTGTATAAAAGTTATAAAGTTACCAAATTAATCATTTGAATACGAATATGCCAGAAACCTATATTAGTTGTGGTTACACTAGCTTGGGCTAATTAATTGGTTTACCACGGGGAGTTTGCCTTGGGTTGGGTTTGATTTCTGGTCGTTTGATAGGTCTCGGTTACACAGCAAAAGTTGGCCCATGGTAACATTTGACCCCGCTTGGCCAAATAAAAAAACCCCCCAAAAAACACAAAGCAATCACACAGAAATACTAACAGAGAAGCTTGGAAATTTGCCATCAAGATGTTGCTTTCCATATCTTTGATTCTACGAATGATGCAATTTGAGCACAAACTAAAGCCAAAAATAACACACAGCATGCAGCTTGTAATATGGCGCTTCCTGTATTTGTCATTAGTTGATTTGTGATTGGTTGAAGACAGTTTGGGTTAGATAAACCGTAGATAAACCATACCATTAGGTTCGGGAAGTGTCATGGGGAATTCTTATGTTTTTTTTTATGTATCCATAGTGACTGCCCAAAGGTAGATTTCCTGTGGGAAGATCGGTCACACATAAACACAGACTACCCACGGGTAAAATCCAAGTTCCCCACGAAAAAAACGGCCAGTGTTTAACAACCACAACTACTGGATATGGAAATTATCTAAATACATCCTTGCACTAATTTAATTTTTTGAAAGAAATTAATTTCGATTTAACTAACACAAAAATTTAATACATTTTTTGGTCTATGTGCACTTAAGGTCACATATTCCAATAGTACTTTTTAACAAATATTCTGTGTCCCAGATACATTTACATTCCTGGAAATTCGAACGCTTTTACCTAGTAACACTGGTTAGCATCACACTCACTTATATATAAGACAGAAACTTTGAATTTAAAACCATGAAGAAACTGAAAAGAAAATGTTTGGCGAAACCCAAAAAGTTTGAGAAAAATTAAATAGGTTAATTTAAACATAACTGTTGTTGTGACAGACCTTAAATGTAAAACGTTTCACTGTGAGTTTCTGTGAAAATCGATTTAATAAGGAAGTAATTCCGACAAGCCAAAATAAATATCAAAATTGAAGGCAGTAACAAATGGGCAAAAAAATAACGGTAAATGTACTGTTTTATAATAAATATTTAGCTTTTTATGATTCGGGCAATTTTTCTCGCGTCAAAATTCGTACTGTATACGATTTGGAAAACTTGTTTACGATTTTTAAAACACAGACTATATGACATAAAGGAACTTACCGAACAGAAGTGGGGAATCTTTTCGAGTTCTCCCCTAATTCCTGGAGTTAACATCACACAAGACACAATGAGACCGAACAGTAGGAACATGGCGTAGACGATCCGAGTGGAGGTTGAATTTTTGCTGCTGGGACAGGCGCTACAACACAAACCGCAAGCAGCAGAAGTACAACAACACGCAAGATTTGCTGCACAACAAGCCGCTGAAATGCCTCCTAAAACAGCTCCCATCTTGTTCTAATCAAGCTTGGGTTCCCTTCTCTTAGTTGTGATTAAGCTTCCACACAAGAGCTTTACCTCTTAGTTTACTTAAAATCACGTTATAATTACTCAATCCGCCATAAACAACACAACAATGAACTGCGAAGTTCGTCTTGCTAATGACGTCATAACGAAGAATCGAAGATGGAACCCAGTTTCTTCGCTCGCTTAGCACTGAATCATGACAGTCACGAGCTCACTGTTTGTGTCAGGCTTTATAAATAAACTTTTAAAATACAATTACTTCCTGAATAAAATAAATTACTGCAAAATAAAAGTATTATTTCAAAAACAAAACCTCGATTTCCATGGTGTCTTGTAAAAAATTATCTCAGTATATTTTTTTCAAATTTTTCTAAAAGTTGAAAACATTGTTTTCTTATTCCATAACTTTTTTTGATCTCGTCTCATTAGTTTTATTTTAACTTTGTAAAAGCTGAATTTTGGTTGATAATTATTGCTTTAATATAAGTTTTATTGTTTTAGCTAAAATTCCGTTTTAAATTTAATTAATAAATTAAACTGCGCTGCACAAAGGGACAAAAATCAACAACATCTAAAGAAATGTAGCTATGCTTTAGAAATAACTTTCTCAATTACAAACATGTGGTCATGGAATAAAGGCTTTGAGGGTAAGAAGTAAACGAAAAGGAGAGAGACAGATAAACGAGAAAAGACATTTGTTAAACCACAAACTTGAAAATTAGTTTTCTTAATGGCCCCTTAATGTTATAGAGCGTTCAAAAAACATTAAAAAACCAACAATATTGCACCAACATTATGATAAGGGGTACGTGGCTGCGCAAATGGCCATAGCACAAAACCGTTAAAAGACAGGAAGTGTAATATCGTTACTAGACTTTTGCATTTGAGTTTTATTTTGTGGTGGCAAGTTTTAATTTGCACTCACTGAATATCAATCATGAAGAAGCAAACCATTTTACGGACCTTTTAAGTTTAAATTCTTGTCAGAAAATAAAAACTGAAGTACTTTAATTGACTGCGCGATGCAGTTAAAACGATCAATGCGTCCGTGACACATTCTTTGTCATTCAAGTGACTGTGTGATACAGTCACTGACCTTGCAAATTAAAGAGAAATTTCTTAAACAACTAATTTTGCCAACAAAATGTCTTGAAACGTTTCCACGTCCTCTAGATTTTGTCGAATTTTTAAGTTACGCTGTAAATTGTAATTTGGTCTGTGTTGCTCTGTATATAACAGCGCTATTTAGCCTATTAAGACCGTCCATAATATATAAACATTGTTTGTTCTCTGCAAAATATTAGTTTATTAACCATAAAAACAGTGACACCGAAGAAAACATTAAATAAATATATGTCCAAAAAACATTTTTTAAAAAACTAAAAATTATTCTTTGAACTTAGAACATACCCGTGCAGTAACTGGTAAAAAGGAAGAACAAAAGCGAAAGAAAAAGACTATTACTGTTTATTCAAGATCACTATTATTTTGGGGTAATGTTCGCAAACAACGTGGCCTTAGTACATGTTTTTAGTGGCTTTAAGTATTTAGGTCTAGTGCGCATGTGCTATGTTCGTGTTCACTTTCTTGAGCAAAAATACTCAGAAATTCAGGCTATGCGTGAAAGATTTTGTCTTCTTGATTCCAAGTTCGCAGTTTTCACTGAAGGATTTACCCCTTTTTGATATATTAAAAAACATAAAGAGTACTTCAATTTACACAACAGCCCGGCTGAGCCAGAACTCAACCACGCATGCACCGCCTTTAATATTACCTGTTATAAAATGGGGACTGTTGACAGCTGTTTCGCCCTTTACGAAGCCTACTGCATGTATTTCCCCTTAGTTTGAGTCGTTTAGCTCCATTTAGCGACCCCACATCGTTTAAGAACTGTTTAACACTTTTACCCACAGCTTCCTGGTTCTGAAATTTGAGTTGCAGGTGGGTGCTACGGCCAGATCGTAGTTCGTGTCAAAAATTGACAGCACGCGCAAGAGAATAAGTATGCCAAAACAATAACATTTGTAACAGTTGGGATACGCATAGCAGTAAAAACCTTTAAAAAGTTTTAAAAAAGTAAATTTTTTACAATGGAAGAATGTTGAAACTTTAATACTTCATTATCAAAAATCATGTTGTTTTACACGGAGCGAAAGAAATTTTTAATTTATTTATATTCATATATATATTTGTACAATAAACTATTCTGTCTGAATCACCCTTCAAAGCTAAAAATATAGTCAATACTCATGATAAAAATTGAAATACTTATACTATAAATTACTCTTTTGAATCACGCTTCATAGTTAAAAATATAGATTGTAAATTCTTGATATAATTTGATATATAGTAAATTCTAAAATAGATTAGGTATTATTCACAGATTTCTAAAATACTTTTAAAACGAATATCAATTACCTTGTAATCATATATGTATTTGCTTGTCCAAAGACTGACGATCATTAACCAAAAAACTTTATTCGTATTGGTGTTGCGATTTCAAGACGGTTCAAGATACTAGAGAGATACAAGAAATGTGAACGGCAAAAGCGACTATGTGACGACGAATTTTTCGCCATTTTTCACGTTTGGTGGTTGCGATTTGCCACTTCTACGTGAAAACAATCTGTTTCGCGTTTGCTGGGTACGTACGATTAACCGCCAAACGTGAAAAATGACGGGAAAATATTTGTCACCTGGTAACTCTTACTGTTCACGTTCTACATATCGTGGTGCTAAATATCTGTACTTTCGAAAATAGAACTCTGTTTTCATGAGAAAAAGTCCTACAAAATTAAAGCAGCAATTTTTTTAAAAAAGAGATCACAAAATAGAAACGATGCAAATTAAAAATCACGAAAACAGGTTTATGTTCTCCCCTCAAAAACTGATTTGTGATTGGTTGAGATAGATCTTACCTCTTTCCTGACTGGTTGCAAGCCACTGTGGTCTTTTATACAAATCAGGAGAGACGAAATATGGGTAATGAAAGTCAGTCTTTTAATTTAATAGAAAATAATTATATTAAACGTGCTAATATGAGTAATATATTTGCGAAACTATTAATTTTATAACTTTAAAACATGAATGTTTATACTGTACAAGAACTTGAATAGTGGAATATATTACTCGCAGAAGGATACATTCGGCAGTAAATCACAATATAAAAACAGATTGTATTTTCTACTAATTGCTTCATTTAAAATCAATTGCATAAAAACACATTTTTTAAACAAAAATAATCTACATTAAAAATATATTTTACTTAAAGATCATCAATTTTAAACACCAATTGTCGTAATTTGCGAAATTAATCTACTATGATAAAATTTTCAATGATCATAAAGAGACTGACATGTTAAATACTACATGTGATTTAATAAACTCCAGGTTGAAATGTTCAATCATCGCCGTTAAGCAGATCAAGAAGCTGACATTTCGAGCGTTAGGCCTTCGTCAGAGCGACAAGATACTCTGACGAATGGTTTACGCTCGAAACGTCAGCTTCCTAATCTACTTAACGGCAATGATTGAACATTTCAACCTGGAGTTTACTAAATCGCATGTAGAACACTGCACATAATATTACGTTTTCTTGTTGAGTATTATATAGAATCACTTACAGCGTAAGGATAGATATTATTAAAAATATTTAAAAATTTTGCCTTTTCAGAAAATGTTATTTTTTTGTCATTCCATTACTTGGTGCTGATGTGAGTTGATTTCTAATCAAATCTCTCTCGAGTTCTACATTTCCATTTGTCAAAGTCTTTTTTTTAATAGCATTTGAGAACTCACTTGCGGGAACCTCAACCTCAACCTGCACCTCAACTTTTGCCGGGGATACTGAGGGGGACTGGCTCGAGGTAGACTCGATTGTCACTTCACATGCTGCGGGTTGCACGCAGCAGGATAAAATTTGGTTTGGGACTTTTTCAATTTTCACTTCTCCTTTTGATGGTGGTCTTACCAATTGCTCGTGTTCCTTTTCATCAATTTCTTCGTCATTCTCGAGTTCCTCATCATCGAATTCTTCTAGTTCTTCCTCCTCTTCCTCGTCTATTTCCTCTTCTTCCTCGTCTTCTTCCTCCTCCTCCACAATATCGTTCGTTCCATTTTGTGAAAGCACACTGTTGGGAACTAAATTTTGCTGCACGCCTTGCATTTGTGGCATTGCAAGACCTGCATTTAAGTTAACCATGTGCATGGGAGGTGCAGCTGTGTTAACTGTTGGCAATGTGGAAGTTGACGTGGTAAGTGGCTGTAGCTGTGTTGCCAAACTGTATGCAGATATGGGCACTGGTGTCATTGCAATGTGCGGCACACCAGTGGAACTCATGTGCTGAGATGCATCCGCAATCCCTGCAGGCAATGGCATAGAAAACGACATTGCTGGGATTGGAACGGGCATACCAGCATAAGATGTCTGTAGTTGTGAAGCTGCTGCCTGAATTAGTTGTTGCTGCGAGGCAACCGTTGTCATGGAAACAACTTGGTTTTGCCCTTGAGCATGTTGCTTGTTCCCCGAAATTAACTGATTTTGTGCCATACTATCACCAGCGAAATGAATGAGAGTTGCCATGGCTGGATAACTTGTAGGATGCAGCAGTTGCATCTGAGGAGGAGTTGCTACTGGGGTTGTAGGCGACTGTAAAATCATTTGGTTACACGTTGGAGGTAATGGTAAGTTCTCAGTCGAAGTTGTTGTAGTTGCTAGAGATACATGTGGAAGGGATTGGATAGCCTTGTTGGGTGCTTGCAGTGTTTGAGGAATAGATGAAGGTGTTGTTATAGGTGAGGTGTCCAACAGGGGATCTGGAAATGGAATGAAAGTACAATAACTGAATTAAGTTATTCTTTGATTTCATAATTATAGAAGAATTTTTTTCAAATAATAAACTAATGCACATAAAATTAATGATTCTTAGGGTTAAAAGTGATTTAAATATGGATATAATTAAGGTTATGGTACAGTCTGAAATGCTTGAAGTTGACGAATTTTATTTTTTGATGGCAATAACTTTTCTCTAAATATACCTTTCAAACCAAAAAAACAATTTTTATTACGCGATTTCGATTCTCGAGATATTTTGAGTTATCGGAAGTAAATAATGTTTTAGATGTTTACTTTGACTGACAGCTCGCCCCATGTAACATAATCCACAGAGGTTCTGGATTCCGGATTCCGACCCCTGGATTCCGGATTCCACTCTTTTGTATTCCGGATTCTAAGATAAGCCTAAATCACTGGATTTCCGATTCTGAGCACTTTGGATTCCGGATTCCAAGATAAGCCTAAATCACTGGATTTCCGATTCTGAGCACTTTGGATTCCGGATTCCAAATCAAATCTGGATTCCGGATTCCACAACAGTGCATTCCGGATTCTGTTACATGGGGCAACTTCAATCTCAAAAGCCTTTCGTCTTTTAAAAGCAACTGCCAACAAGATCTGAGTCAAAGTTTGGTTGACGTCCACCAAAAACCAAGTACGACATCGGAAACAAACTGCACGTGTAAATGAAAACGGCTGTAAAACTCGTTGAAGAACTTGCAGATTTCTAACATTTTTTGATTAAGGTAAAATAATATGTGGTATCTTGGCTATTATATCCATTTTTTGTTCATGGGTTCACAAAATTTACATAACTTATAACAACAACCTTGCAAATTGTGACTATTTTAGAGGATGTTTCGAACTCAGTTGAAGTCTTTACCTGGCAGTGTAAGCTCTCAGTTGCTTAAAACTAGTTGATCTTATAATATAAGGGTATTTGTATAAAAAACCTCGCGTTGCTGTCATTTATCTGTTTTTACAGTCCGTTTCAAAGCAGTATAAAGATGGTTTTATTAGAAGCTTTTTTGTGGCAGTGCAACTTTTTATGAAAAGACATTGGAAACATTGCGAGGATATTTGAAGTTCGATGCTAAATGCTACAAATTTTCTTACAACATTGCAAAAGTAGTCTGTTGCTCACTTTACATTCCAGTAACTTGTCTCGAAATTTTTTGTTGCTTAGCTGGTTGCAGAGAGGAGAATTTAAAACACGAAATCTCTTCTGCAATTTCACTCTCAACACTTTTTCAAAGTTGTGAGAAAAAACATCTCTTGTAAAAAAGCCATTCATCCTCGCGTATGAGATTAGATTTTTCTAGATTTTTCCAAATCATTGTAGAAATTACTAGAAGGAACAGCCGGCGGTGTGCGCACGATAGTTACCTTGGTAACGCGTTTCTCACCCATTGTGACATCACGCGTTGCTAGGAAACGGACGCCAACAAAAAGGTGATCGACTTTTGGAGGGCTGTCATTTCTTGATCGTTCACTTTGAGTGAAACGTTGTAACGTGTGAGAAAGCGAAAAAACTTCAAAAAAGCGAATACAAATTTATTTAAACATCTTCAACAAGTATCAATTCAACTTCCATTCATATCAAACTCTTAAAGGGTGCAAAGAGCAGGAAACACAAAACAGGTAAGGAAATAAAACTCGATTCAAAACTTTGAAATCAAAGATGCACTTTTTTGAATTGTGTAAAGTCCAAAAAACAGTTTCAAAAGTTTTTTTTTCGGTGATTAGATCGAAAATCAGTGGATGGTTTGCGAAAAAAAAAGTTTGTAAAAAATATTTAAGAATTGCTTGTTATTTTGACATAAACAATGTTTAAGTTTGCCAATTTAAGTGAACAAGAAAAAAAAATTGGAATGAAGCAACGAGTTGACAATTTGACTAAATACAAGCATCAATTCAAATCTTATCAGCAACGTTTTATCCCGTAGGAGAAAATCGTATTTTACTTTTAGTTAGTTTCATACAGATTTCTTTTAGCTTTCGCAATTGCGGTAATAAATTTTGGTTTTCGACTCGGCAAAAATTCTTTAACATAGAATTTCTTTTCATACAACCTCGTTTTTTTATCAGGAACATTTTGTTCGTATAAGTAAAGGAAAAAGTCTTTTTTGGTTTATTTCATATGAAATATTACATATTTCTTTTGGTTTTAGCAGTTGAAGCATTAAATTTAGGTTTTCGGCTCCGCTACCCACAATCAGTTTTCATAGTGTCTTCAACTGAAATGTTTTTGTTGGTTTTTTATCAGGAGCAATTTACTTCGTAGCAAAAAAATATTTTCCTTCCAAGTTAATTTCATATAGACTTCTTTTGGCTTTGGCAGTTGAGGCATTAAATGTATTTTTTCGACTCCGCTACTCGCAATCAG
Source organism: Isaurus tuberculatus (assembly GCA_025447995.2). Taxonomy (NCBI): domain Eukaryota; kingdom Metazoa; phylum Cnidaria; class Anthozoa; order Zoantharia; family Zoanthidae; genus Isaurus; species Isaurus tuberculatus. The sequence continues at coordinate 449 of JAOEHV020378587.1, read as the reverse complement.
TTTTCATACTGTCTTTGCAAATTTCTTTGTTCGGAACAATTTACTCACAGCAAAAAAAAAAAATATTTCCAATTTATTTCATTTTGGATTTTGTCAGTTGCTCATTTTACTCATCAGTTTTTCTAAGTCGATTATAAAAATCCATCTGCCTTAGTAAGTGATTTATTTCTTTTCTCATGTTTTCCTGTTTGCACTTAAAAATTATCTAAAAACAGTGTTGGGCCAGCTCCATACGTAGACCTTGGCGGATTGTGCTAGCATAATTTCTGGCATAATTTGAGCAAAAAAGCATGATTTTTTTTAAACGAGCATTGCCATCAGTGGCGGATCCAAGGGGGGGGCCTGGGGGGCCTGTGCCCCCCCCTTTTGGGATTTTTGTTTTTTTACAAAAACACCACGTATTGCATTTATTTGAACTCTTTATTTGAACAAAGTTTACAAGCAAGAAA
>JAOEHV020378488.1:0-10894 GCA_025447995.2 Isaurus tuberculatus | reverse complement strand
TACCACAGTTTGACGTCATTCTGTGATCTATTACTGAACAGACGCACGCTAACATGGAATCTATTTGTTAAATATACTTTTAAGTAGCATTCCTTTAGCTCTTAAAGCGAAACAGTTTAGAATAAGGCAAAACCACGTTTTCAAGTTTCCAGAGATACCGAGGAAAAAAGGAGCGCTTTAAAGTTTAGCTTTTTTTGTTACTAAGTTTCTTATTGAAGTTTAAAACACAGGACGAAAACTTTGGTAACTTCTCTTCAGATGCTGTTAGTCTCTCCAGTTTTTCATGTGATTATACTCACCTGCAGTTTCACAGTATTTTAGTATGTTGCTGAGAGAAGCCACAAAGTAAAAAGTATATGGCATACTCATTTAAAGAGGACTTTGCATCACGTTATTTAATATGCAACAGGCCACAAAAGCGTATACGCAGCTTTAAAAGAGAATAAAGAACAAAAGAACAACGAAATATTTTTTGGTTTCTAGCACTTACTTAAATTCGACATCTTGTATTTCAGTAACTGCCACTCCTACGCTCTGCAATAACAAGCTGACAAAACTACTACCAATGTGACCTGATTTGTCGTCTTTGGTAGTGCTACCAAGCATAGAGAAACTAACATGAATCTGAGGGAATGAAACGAAAAAGACAAATGGTTTATGTATATTTATATATCTGAAACAGTTGTTTTTAAGGTTTGATAGCAAATGATAAAAGTTAGGTGAGTTTTAATCCATTGAAAAAACGCATCTCGATACCTATATGAACTCAGTAAGATAGTTGAGAATCATTCTATGTTAAAAATTGTATAATTCTGTAGATAAGCATTTAATGTATGTATGAAGAATCTCATCACATAATTTTTTTGAAAAAATCTCAAAGAACGAAAGTAACATTTAGTTAAGACTTGATAATGTTTCGAGCTTTTTAGTTTGTAAAGTTTCTTTTCATACAAAAGCCAACGTATGTAGTTAAGGTTATCAAAGCATAAAATCTATATTTCCAAATGAGAAACTATCTACGGTCTTTGGCTAGATTTGTTAGAAAACTTGCAGGTATATCAAACCTTCAGAGGTGACAGATGGAAGTAATCAAAAAAATTCCTCTTGTCGCTGAACGCAGCCTGTATTAAGTAAAAAATTCCTCAGTCACAAAAAAACTTTATTATCTTTACCATATAATGATTTACATGCTGTTTGCGTATTTTTTGAAATATTACCTTTTGCCATTAAAGTTGTAAAATTTCTATTCTAACGTTGTACAGACTTAACTCATCATCGCCAAAACACAAACTTTACTCTTTTAAATATTATTTTTAAATCACTAACGTCAGAGTTTAGTACAGATTCTGGCTTAAAGGTTCTATTCTGATAACAAACCATTCAAAATGTTACAACACTAAATATTATTGAGTGTTCTTAGTTATGGTAATGTTTTGTTAATAATATAACTGATTTCGATTATGCAAAGTACAGACTGTGTTATTAGAAATTAGAAAAAACCTTTTCTAGGTATTCAAAAGTGAAATAGCCTCCTCTAAAATTTATATGCTGGATGATTGCAGTTAAAGACAATAGACATCCTCGGCTTCATGGTCACGTGGCCTGAAATGGGTAAACAATAATAAAAAACAAAAAAACAATATGGCGGACGCTAGGGCAATCATGAGGTCAAACCGATTGGATAATGCACCAAAAGTTAGCGCAATAACGATTGCAAATCACTTGAGAGGGTGTGGGAAAGGGGAAGTTGTTTTGTTTTACCCATCTCAGATCACGTGACAAATGCAAAACAGGAAGACCGAGTTGGTCTATAAACTTGTCTTAAACAATTTGAACTTTTTCCAATTTTAATAAGCATTTTAATGTGAATTAGTTTGTACCAGGGCTATAAATTGTTTTGCAGCGGTCAAGGATTTGAAAGCGGTTAACACTTAAGGTTTTTTTTTTCAAAAGTCTTGCTTGTACAACAGTGAAGACGGTCAAACCATCATTACAATTCTATTTTGCGGTCTAAAAGTAAAACAGTTATTTTTGTATGAATACACACCTGAACAGCAACAGTTCGTCCCAGTTCCTCCTGCACACGTTTCTTATCAGAAGCGTACTGAGTAGCCTAGACAAGAAATACTTTTCTTTAAAACCTTTGTTTATTTTGAAAAAAAATTATTCCGGCTTACTTAACTTTACATGGGAACCTGAACTTATTTTTCGTTTTTCATTGCGGTCTACACCAAACCAAAGTACAGAGTACGGAGAAACTTTTGCGTAAAACAGTTCATGTTTACAATTATATAAAAACTTTAGAATGACTAAAAGATAATTCAATAAAAGACCCGTTGTTTGTAATCGTTAAGATAAGTAGGTATTTTTAAAATAGTCCGATAACTTTTGAAATAAACAGTCGAACAAGCCTTGATAGAATATAATTTACGGATGGATTTGATTTTGTTTTCAAAAAATAAACTTTTAAAACCTTGGTAACTTTAAACAATTTTCAAATATCAAGTTCAAGTTCTTTATTTGCCACAAAAATAAAAATATATACAGATAAGTTCAAGAACATATTAAGTAGTAGTTTTACGATTTTCTTGGCGAGGAAGTTCATTAAAAACCACAAGGCTTATTCGCATGAGCTACCTCATTAAGCAATATATTACATATGAAGCTGTTGTGAGGACTTATTAAAACTACCATTAGATTTATAATAAAAAGCGAGCAAATCAACGATACCAACACACAATTACATCACAAAGGGCGACAAAAAGCAAAACCAGAATCCACTGTTTAGCTAGGGAGAAAGGTTTTCAGCGTAGATTTAAAACGTGAGATGGAAGCTGAAATTTGAATTTTACTGCCTACGGAGGTGAAAATGTTTGGCCCATGATCGAATATTAGTTTTTGTAGAGAACACTTAAAATATATTAGAACTTCTGGTATTGTAAGAATGAATGTCACTTGTTACTGAAAACATTACTTTAAATACGTTTGGGAGAAGGTCTTCCTTATAGAGACACATAAACTTGCCAATATGAAATAGATAAATCTCAGGAAATTTTAATATCTCAAGAACTTTGAAAATAGGATTAGTATTAAGTCATATCAAGTCTTGACTGAGATTATTCCGTATAACGATTGGGAATTTTGGCAATCCCTTTCTAAAATGGTTTAAACTCACTTCAATACTGTCGTTTTTTTAATGTACAAGGTTTTTTGGAGTAATTAAGAATGTCTAGAACGTAAAATATTACCTCCTGGCTTCTATCAAAGGTGTCACTTGAAAATAGCTGTATTAGGGCCATCAAAAAACCCATATCAACTTTTACGTCCATTTCTTGAACAAGAACCTTAAAGTACCTGCAAAAAGAAATATCCGTCCAAAATGTGGTACATGCGCAGTAGAACAACGAAATCTTTTTCCGGTTGGGATTAAAATATGAAGCAATATCATTGACAAATCGTTATCAGGGTTCATATATATTAAAAACATCCTCCGACAAAAGTATATTAAAGTAATTCTTAGAGTTTCATCCCCTTGATGCAGCAGAGGCACTTCCGAAAGACCATAACCCTAACAACGTTTTATAACTAGGGTTTTGTTTTTAGCATTCTACAATTTAGTTTCAAAAGAACAATGGCGTCAGTTTAGGAGCCTCAATCGATGAAAAATTAGATACATCACCAAACGCCAATACTTCGACGTGCTAAAATGGCTGGTAACATATAATTGGTGTGAGATCTGAATTTGGCTAAGAGAAAAGCAAGGAATAAGATAAGTTGTTGCCGACTTGTGCTTTCATCCACACATATCATTGGCATTTTCTAATTTATCTGGTTTAGGTTAGCAGAAAAATTTTAAAGAATATCATGGAATTATAAAGGTATGTATATATATGTACACTGTTAAGTGAAACGGACAAAAAACAAGAGTTCTTACTTGATTTGGTTAACCTGAGAATGTTCTCCTTGCCTCGTAACCAGACTCATCTCCAAAAATGGTTTAGGGGCTACAAGAGACATTATAGTATTTAGAACTTTAGAAGTGCAAGCTGTAGTTTATATTGAAACTGCTTTATCTGCTCAGCTTAGTTTAAGCTCACTTAGAAGATGTTTACTCTGATGGAAAAAATAAAAAAAAATCATATATATTTTCTTCAAAACAAACCAACTCAAGCTTAATCAAGACAAATTAGAAAATCGAACATTAGAGACACTGGTGTACTCTGGAGTTGCTCAGACAACTGTAGGACTACCTAGGGCACACAGTGGAAACATTAGATACACTGGTGTACTCTGGAGGTGTTTTAAACAACTGTAGGACTACCTAGGGCACACAGTGGAGACATTAGAGACATTGGTTTACTCTGGAATTGTTTTAGACAACTGTAGGACTACCTAGGGAACACAGTGAAGACATTAGAGACACTGGTGTATTCTGGAGTTGTTTTAGACAACTGCAGGACTACCCAGGGCACACAGTGGAGACATTAGAGACACTGGTGTACTCTGGAGTTGTTTTAGACAACTGTAGGATTACCTAGGGCACACAGTGGAGACATTCCAGACACTGGTATACTCTGGAGTTATTTTAGACAACTGTAGGACTACGTAGGGCACACAGTGGAGACATTCGAGACACTGGTATACTCTGGAGTTATTTTAGACAACTGTAGGACTAGCTAGGGCACACAGTGGAGACATTAGAGACATTGGTGTACTCTGGAGTTGTTTTAGACAACTGTAGGACTAGGGCACACAGTGCTTGTGTAATAAGATTACCGTTTTCTGCTGCCAATGATTTCGGTGGAGCTACAGGACTGAAAACGGTTGGGAACATCGACCCTGGCACCTGACTATCAATCTGCAATAAAGCACACGTTAAATAAAATGTTGCAACAACAAATTGAGTAAGATCCTGTTAATGATTTTTAATAACAGTTGGTTTTATAAGACTTGTGGCTCAATATTTGAATACATCACACCAGGCTTCACGTTTTACTTCTTAGGTCTTGGTCACAACTAACAAGCTAAACTTTGAAGTGTCATACGTTCAATTCCAAGGCACAGAGTTCAATTCATTACCAAATGGCAAACTATATGATACCACTGACTTTGATCCTGCGAGAGGTAAAGGCATGTTGTGAATGGGACCGTAAACAGTACAAAGTTAATCACCTATTGTTTATGGATGACTTGAAGCTGTTTGGCAAGAGTATTGCCCAAATCGATTCACTTGTGCGGATAGTTTAATTGTTCAGCGAGGATATCGGGATGGAATTTGGATTGAAGAAGTGTGGTGTACTGGAGTATAAGAGGAGACTGAGAATGGTGTCAAAACTAAACGGCAAGAATAAGATCCAAGCAATTAACACGTGGGCTGTGGCAGTCATAAGATATGGAGCTGGTATCATCAAATGGACAGATAATGAATTGAGAACTCTGGAAAGAAAGACTAGAACGATCCTGACCATGTATGGAACATTTCATCCCAAGAGTGATGTTGACAGGTTGTACCTGGCACAGGCGAAAGGTGAGCGCAGATTAATCAGTTGCGACGGGTGTGTTAGGAGTGAAGAAAATAGTTTGGGATTGTATGAGGAGAATTCGGAAGAGGATCTACTTAGAGGCGTTAAAGTCACTGATGTCATTGAGTACGAAAAAGTGTAGAAAGAGAGGAGCTCAAGAAGGCTTGGCATGAGGAGAAGTTAAGGAATTGGAAGGGGAGGAACATGTACGGCCACTATCAGAGAGATATGCCAAACACGACAGATAATGTGAGAACATGGGAATGGTTGAGAAAGTCCGATCTGAAAGTGCAGACTGAGGCCCTATTATGTGTTGCTCAGGAGCAAGTTATAAGGACCAACAGCGTTAAACATCATATCAATAAGACGGCGGAGTCACCCTTGTGTAGATTGTGTGGTGAGAAGGTTGAGAATGTTGATCACTTTGTGAGTGGGCGAAAGAAGTTAGATCAGAAGGAATACAAACGAAGATATGACAATGTTGACATCGTTATCTCCGGAGATTCAAAGACTCAATGAAAAAGAGGGTGAAAAGATTGAAACCAGGACCTGAAAAGAGAGAGAGAGAGAAATTATGAGAATGTGCAATTTGAAAACTGGTCAGGTAATGCCTATAATTGTTGGCGCCCTAGGTGGAGTAACAAGAAAGTTAGGCGACTGGGTTGGGAAACTGGGCATTACACGCCGAACAGCATTCCTAGAAACGACTGCACGATTAGGAACAGCAAGGATTTTAATAAAGGTGCTTGATACATAAGCTAAGGAGAAGAGATCGTGTGGAACCCTTGGTCATAAGTTATGACCCGTTTCCTCAGGTTTTTATTACGGCAAAGATCGGCCTGTGAAGGTGGAAATATTAATAAATAATATTTATATATATTAAAATATACTAACCGAAAAATCAGTAATACAAAACTCAAATCCTGATCTTAGCAAAACTTCTCCCAAGTTGGCGGCCACAAAATAACAGCTATTGCAGTTGTTAAAAAAACGCTTATTATACCAAAGGTAAGTGGAGCTTTATATTGAGTTCGACTAAACTCGTGTAAGTGGAAAACGCGACGAAAAACAGAGGATAGACTTACCTGGACAGAGTTGATCTTTGCGGAGAGCCCAAATTCATGCGGTGATAAAATGCATCGTAACGAGATACCTGGCAGAAAGGTTCGCCTGATTGGACGTCTCTCAGGGCTGATCATCTCCATAAGCTGGAAATCTACCTATATTTTCAATGGAAACGACATTTTCTTAAAAGTCTCATCAATAATCGCTAAGTCCGCGTGGCGATAATTTCCTACAAATATTTTACGAAGAAAAGGAGCTGTATAACTTTTAACTAACCTTAACTAGAACTTAACAGCTAAAACAAATTCACTAAATGTTAATGCACTTTGTCTCAATCAACTAAAGGTTGACCGATCTGGGCTCATCACGGTTAGGAGCGAATACGGGCCGTTAACATTTAAATTGCTATAAGTTATTTGTTTTTGTTGCAATTACTAACATTGACAACTTTTTTTACTATTAAAATGACCATTATATAGGTCACGGCTTAAATAGGGAACGACTACAATTGGAATTTACCTCCATTTCTCCAATTTTTTTACGGTATTCAGGTTCAGCGTCCACGGATTTTCCCTTCTCCACTGTGGTCCACGCCTCCTCCAAACCGACACACTGTTTCATCTTCAGGGCCCTCCAGCGACCTCTCTTCTTCATCTCTTCCCAAATAACAGCGCTCCTTCGAATATTGTATTTATATTTATTTCCATCTTCTTATGAATTTTTTTTATTTAAACTTTAAATATATTCACTTTATTTACCAGCATACAAGTATACGGTCACGTAGAACGAAAATATCGGCTAGCGTCACGGCACATAAATGGAAACTTTTCATGACTGAATTTATTTACAATCTTTCGTTCTAACCTTGAGCTGTTTGGTAAACAAATTTACATATGTTGGTAGTTTTAATTTAAGCGTTCACATGAGAAAAATGTTTCATCCCTTCCAAATGAGAAAAATATTTCATCCCTTTACCGTGAGAAAATTTAGTTTCTAGACTGTTTTAAGATGACACTTTAAACCTTTCAGAATTATTATTTTCGCACAGAAACATAGCAAATTAGTTAACCTTGTAGAAATGTAACCATCCAAAAGTAGATCTTAACTTTAAATAACAAACGTGACGAGTTTCGCTTTTTGCTTAGTAATCAAAAACAAAAATTTTCGCACATTTTTACTTAAGAAATTAGAATAAAAACGAATGTTAGTATTTCTTGAAACTAGTAAGTGATGTAGGATGATTCAAAGGATCGAAACAGTTAAGAAAGTAGAGTATTTGAATAATATCTAAGTAACACAATATTGTTCAAGTTCATGCTCAGAGTTGCCAAGTTAGTATTGTTAGATTGTAGTAAATTTGTTATAGAAAAAGTGCATTTAGGCTGTCTAGTCAGCTAATTTGCAGAACCTAGAATAATGAGAAAAATACTTGAAGTTTATCAACGAAGATCATCTAAACAGTCTCGAAGAAATATATAAAAAGAGTAGTCTTAAGTTTGATCGAGAGAGAGAAAAAAGTGGACCAAAAAAGACTAAAAGCGTCGTCCAATAATATGTTTATAACTATTACCATTGCAGACATAATAATGGTAGTAGTTATAACTGACATCACCACTTTATTACAATTGATTCACCACCGCCATCATCAACATCCGACCATCACAGTTACCAAATTCTAAGTATCGAGTATTCTAATAATCATCAGAAACGCACTTACGGTCTGATTCCAATATAAGCAACTTCTACGCTCTTCTCATTGTTAACAAGCGACAGTCCGATGCCCTGAAGATCCACTGTGATATTTTGAGAGACACGTTCAGGTTGTTCCTTTAAAGAAAATGAAAAACACTTTAAACTACAACGAACAAAAAAAAACAAAAATTGTATTTGAAGGACACAAAGTTACACGTATACATACCACTTGAGATCTGTAGGCCACCGTGAAGTCATCAATGACAAACAGAACACGTTGTAAGCCATCCAAAAACATGGCCCAGTACAAGAGTTTGCCATCAGGCAACCGGTAAACCCCATGACCAGTCTGAAATAAACATAAAAAAAATAATTTTTACTGATAGTTTCATATTATCTTCATAAGCTTACTATTGAAAAATCCCGAGTTAAGCTGTATAAACCACGATGTTAACTGTTCAAAGAAAGAAAAACATTTTAATTGGTTTTTAGCTTGTTAATAATTCTGTATAAGTATGCATAATGGTAGAATTCCAGAGAGATTATTAAAACATTTTCACATTCTGGCTAAATGCACAAGTTTGACTGCCTAATTAAAGAAATAAACAATTGACAGACAGAGGAGGTCGAAACTACGCATGAGCAGTGTCATGTCAGTATTTGTAGGCAGCTATTTGTAGGTCACGTGTTTGGCTTGGTCAAATGAGAAAGAATTTCCATCGAGTGATAATATTTATTGGGCAGCAGAACGGGAACTAAATGTGCAAAGTAACTTTATTTCTGCTAAAGTATTTATTTAAAATAGGTGTTTGTATTTTGTTATCCTATATGTTAATTTAAATTACAAAGTGAACTTGAACTCTGTGTTAAGGTATTTAAATTGTTCCTTTTGTTAACTTGTTGCTTATTCCACTAATATTGTGCTGCAGAGCATGGAGGTCGGACGTGATCAAGAGTGCTCCGCAAGTAATAACATTAACGTCGCAATCGAGAGCACTTCTACGCGAGATCATTCACTTGAATTCGATGCTAAAAGAAATTTATTTAAATGGCGAGGTAGTTTTGAAACATTAGAAGATTTTTGTTCTAAAAGTCTCGGTTTATGCGATCTTGTTGTGTCAGTCAGTAAGCGTTCGAAAGCACTTAGATCAAAATCGGTCACCGTTACACACTTTACAAATACTGGGACGCTCAAAGTTCAAGGAACCGATAACAAGAAAATCATAGACCAGCTTGCTTTTTTACTGAATGTTACCAGCGATGATTTGATTTTTCAAACTTCCCGCCAAAACGACAATGATAATGGCGTGCAACAAGAAACCGTCTCCTTGGGAACTTCAGATATCAACTCTTTTGAAAGCAAACAACTTGCCGAAATTAAGGACGAGATTAACAAAATTTGGATAGCAATCCGTGGACCGAGTAGTGAGACGAATTTAGCAAGAGAAAATGCTGATCTACGATCTGAAATTTCTGGACTTAATGAGACTATTGAGTCTCTACAAAAGCAAGTTAGAGTAATAACTGATGAAAGAAACTCGTTACGCGTTGCGCTTCAAATTGTAACAAGGGAACTCTCTCTCTCTTAACTCAAGGGGCCTTCATCTTAATCGTAAGGGGGTTGGGATTTTAGCATCTAATTTTAACACTTATATTAAGTCGCTTTGATTTATGCCCTCTAAGCAGAGTGAGGCAAATTCTTCCGGGTTGAGTGAGAATTTATATAACTCCGTCAATGCTGACCGCAATTCAATTAAGTCAAATTATTCTATCTCCAAGAAATCAATGTCACTTATGCCGAAAATTCGAGGTTTCAGGATGGCTAGTCTTAACATCGCTAGCGTGCCAAAGCATATTGATGAAATTAGACTTTTGCTAAATGATCAGCCGCCAGATTTAATTTGTTTCAATGAAACAAGACTGGACTCCACGGTCTCAAGTGGAGAGATGTCTATTAACGGTTACGATCTGGTTCGTCGTGATCGTAAACGAAAAGGAGGGGGTGCTTGCATTTATTTGAAAAATACAGTAAATTTTAAAAATAGAAAAGACCTTGTACCGCCGGAATTAGAAGCCGTGTGCGTTGAAATCTCAAAACCTAATAGTAAACCTTTTATTGTGATAACTATCTATCGACCGCCAGATTCCTCAACAGAATATTTTGATAAAGTTGAAGAATTTATTGCTACTATTGATAGTCTTGATAAGGAGTTTTACATACTCGGTGATTTGAATTGCAACTGGCTTCGGCCTGCTGATCCCGAAACGAAACGATTGAAAACATTCTGTGATCTTTATCAATTATAGCAACTGATTAACGAGCCTACTCGAATTACAGAAACCAACTCATCACTCCTAGATGTAGTAATTACGAGCCACCCAGAAAGAATAATAAACTCTGGAGTAAGTCATCTAGGATTAAGCGATCACAGTTTGGTTTATGCCATACAAAAAATAAATGCGAAGAAAAGCAGAAAACATATCAAAATAATTAATTCTAGAAGTTTTGGTTCTTTTAGCAGTGATGATTTTCTAAGGGACTTGTCATGTCAGCCATGGTTGAACATACAGAGTTGTGAGAATACAGACCAAATGTGGTCAACTTGGAAATCAAT
>JAOEHV020378397.1:0-10896 GCA_025447995.2 Isaurus tuberculatus | reverse complement strand
CCCCGCAGGGGGAAGACTCCAGTTGGCAACGGGTGGGGATGATCGCCGTATCTTTTAGAGGTCAGAATCAGGGATCTGGTATCTTTTAGGGTGTCTATTTAAAAGGTTTTTGGGCCACCAAAGTCAATCCTGGCACCTTTTAGGGTATCTTTTTAAGATAATAACGTATTGCATCATAATAACAGAAGGGTGTTTGAAGTTGACGTCTCTGAACTGTTAGAAATGCTTAAAAATTGTAAATTTGTTCATTCTTAGCTGGTATCTTTTGGGGGTAAAAATCTTATGTTGCCACGCCCACCTTTGTAAGACTCCGGTATCTTTTAGGGATATTTCTGAAAAAACCCGACAATCACCCCCGCCCTACGATATATGGGAGTACCCCCCCTCCGGGCGCATTTGTTTTAATAAACATTCAACAGTACCAGAGCCCGCAGATGCGCTTATCCGAGAATATCACGAAAGATCCGCCCAAGTGGCTTCATGCGCTGTTCATCAAAAAAAGAATGGATGTTGAAGCAAACGTTGAAGCCTAAAACCTAACATAGCTAACAAACAGGGTGGGTTTTCAACGCAAGATAAGAAAGAACAATAAACAGTAATGAACACTACAGTCTTGAGCAACACCTACGAACTTGGCTTGGTAACCGTATTAGTGGCTGCAAACACTTGATACTAATTTTACTAGCATGTGCTGTTCAAAACTTGATGGCAATTTTTTGATTTTCGGGATCCAGTTCTTTTGAGCCTGTCCGGAATGTACTGTACCGAAAAACCCTGGGAACGAGGTTGACTAGTTGAGTAGCTTCGTCTCGTCCGTCCTTCGTGTTAATCTTTTAACCGATAAATCACTTAAAGAACTATTATTAAGTGCAAACTTAATGAAACAAGGAGCAAGAGGTTTAAAAAAATCAATCACAACACCATATGGTTTGAGTGAGAGACTCGCTTCTTTTCTTTGTTCTTTGATATTTTAGTTGAGTTTCTTACTAAATAGAGTATGAAATTTAAATTTTTTAGAATTTTTTATATAGAAACTTTGTAGAAACACTATATTAAAGGCGTATCGATGGCCGCAAGTTTGAATAACGAGACAATTTTTTTCTCGTCACGAACAAAATCTCCGTTTAATGTTTTTTCAAATTTCTATGAAGTTGAAGTTCCCATGCCCGAGGGAGTTTTTCCTTCAGTTGAACATTATTTCCAGGGAATGAAGTTTGTCCCGGAAGACAGGAATCGTTTTCTTAAAGGTGGGGAGTTTATTGCGGAGAATAAAAGCGACAAATTTGCAGGAGCAAGGCTTGCAAAGTCTGCTGGTTCGAAGTCTGGATCGCGAAAAAGAGGTTTAATCTTAGCGGAAAACGGACTTGATAGAGAAAGAGCGAAACAGGTGATGAAGGACGCATTGTTTGTGAAATTTAGGAGTGAACCACTGAGATAATTACTTCTAGAGACAGGCGACAGACTACTAGTACATATTCCATCAAGAGGTAAAACCGATTTCTGGACGGGAAAGAAAGACAAGACATCTGGGGAAATTGTTGGAGAGAATATGATGGGAATTTTGTTGATGGAGGTCAGAGAGGAGCTAAAGAAAATTGAGGAATATGAAATGCCAAAACGGAAAAAATTTAAGAATGATTAAAAACGGTGTAACCAAGATATGAACTCAGTTAACATTGAATACAAACAGTTGACATTGAATACAAACAGTTAACATTGAATACAAACAGTTGACATTGAATACAAACAATTAACATTGAATACAAACAGTTAACATTGAATACAAATAGTTGACCTTGTTCCACATTAAAATCAAGAAGAACTCAAGAATAAAAAAATAATAATTACCAGTTTTGGGAACACACATTTCATCTTTGATGGTATTTGTTTGCAAAATTGACCTAATTTCTTATCTTTCAACTGGAAAAAGTTTTTGAAAATGTTGATAATCAATATTTTTCGAAAACTTTTCCCATTTCCAAGAGAAGAAATTAGGTCAATTTTATCCAAAATTCACAAAGAATAAACCAAACATCATTTAAAAAGAGTCAAAACTAAATTTGTAACCAATACAAACTTGAACCATATTTTAAGTCTAGGCATAAAGTATGGACAAAGTAGGAGTTTTGTAAACTCTTTTTAAATGAAGCTTGGTTTATTCTTTGTGAATTTTGGACAAATTTTTAGTTTTAGATGGATTGAATTTTAATACCATTCCTGCATTGAATAGAAGACAGGTGAGATAGTATGTCAATAAAATTCCTAATTATTTAATAAATATTTAATTGTAAGAAAAATTCAAAAAGAGATTAGCAAAGCCCTATCAAACAATATGAAGATTCTTGTGTACAGTATTTCATTAATCTTGATAAAGACTGGTAATAACCAGTTGAAATATTGTACACAAGTCTTATTTGATCAGTCTTTGCTCTTTGACACTTATTTTATTATCTTCAGCAAATAAAGTACATATAAGATTTATTATTTTATACAAAGTTTTTGGTTTTTAGCTAATGCAGTCCTATAGTTTATCATAGTGGGACTGGTTTATTTGATTAACTTTTACATATAATAGGTCCAAACAAGTGATACATGTAATGGCCTGCTGGGGCGGATCCAGGGGTGGTTCGGTTGAGCCCCCCCCCCCTCCCCTAAAGTGAAATATATGCAAATATTTTGACCATTTTGCTTCAAAAACAGCAAAAACTGAGGTTGTTTTAAAGGTACTAAACACCCACGATTATCCCTCACTGGATATCAAATGCTGGAAATCACCTTACTGAGGACCTACATTTTGATATTTTTCCAGGAGAGCATGTCTTCCATGTGCCTTTGGCGGACACTTTTCTGAACCCTTCTTCACTAAATCCTGAATCCACCCGAGGACTGGAACCTAAATACCCCCAAACTGAACCAGCTGACTGATGAAAATTTCTTTTCTTCAATTGTACCAAATGCAGGGCTCCCTGGTCAATAGTTTTGAGAAAGATGGGTCATAAAGTTTTTTTAATCGTAATAGCTGCTGGACTAAAGGACTCATTCAACAAGCAGAGGTAAAAAAAAAAAACATGAAGCAATTTTCGGATCAATAGCGAATTTTAAAGTTTGCAGTTTTATACTGAAATCATGTTTTTTTTTTTACCTCAGCTTGTTTCAACAACTGTAGTTTGAATGTAAACCCTCCTTCCTCCAGCTGAATCCTGTCTGAGACCCCACCCCTCCCTCCTGGCTCACCCCCTACACACTATATTCAAATCTAAAATCAAATTAATGAAAATGCCCAAGTCTGTTCAGTCTTGTCTTTACCTGTCTTTTGCTCCTTTGTATCAAATGGGATGAACACTTTTAAAAAGCCTATTTAGTCCAGAGGAATGCTGAACTGTGGGTTTGTTTCCATGATACCGGAACAAGTTTCTTTTCTAAGTTTTGTTCCAGAATATTTTCGTACTGTATTCACATGATAAACTGAATAGGCACGGTATTCGGAAAACCTCACGATAAGATTAGGCAGAATTATGTTTTTTGCAATCTTGAAAGTCATATGCATGCAATATCTATTCACACTTTTACACTAAGCGCTATGACATCATTTTTGAATTTTTGAGTTCTTTCTGCTCTAGATCTATATCAGGAATGTAAGCTACTCAAGTAGAGATCAAAGAGCGCAGGCCCGTACCCAGGAATTTTGCGGGGGGGGGTGCAAACAAAATTTTTTGGGACCACCCCCCCCCCCTCCCCCAACCGTCGGATACATTTTCGTCTCTTTAAAAAGGCTTGGAAAATTAATAGAAAAAAGTTATTTGTGCTGGACACATTGTTTTCATAAGCAAATATGTTTCATCGTTATCTCAAGGGTTAATGAAAATGTCAGCTCATGGCGGAATCTAGAACGCCGAACTTATTGTATCTAGCATATATATCTATTCATTACTTTTGTAATCGAGTGAACTTTTGCGGACTTTTACGGCCGTTGGGGGGTGCGTGCGCATTGGGCAGCAGGGAACACAGTTGTGGGTCTGACAAGGAAGATGTCTGGCACCAAACCCCGGCTTGTAATACATCTGAAATAGATAAATTCTGTAGTTAATGCAGCAACAACAAAAACCAAGTACATTCGTTATGACAGGAATATAAACAATACTGCAGATACACCACGCGTCTAATCCGTAAACCCTATTGAAACGTCAAAACAGATAACAAATCGTCAGACACGATTAATGGCGAAGTTGGTGGAAGATTAAGCTATAGTTACACTGAAGGTAAACACGCATGTAACTTCAAGAACAAAAACTGTAATGCCCCTCAGTTATGTTACAAAACGCACCTGAGACGTAACTCTCACGCCTAACTGCTGATGAGGTTGCGCTAACAGAAAATGAGGGTGACTGGCTCTCGTGTAACTCCGTAACCCACACCTGAATAGTGGCAGCCGTACAAAGGGTTTTTTTATACACCCAATTGGTGACAGAACCAAGTCATGGTAACGTACACGAAGGGCATCACGCATAAATTAGCGTAACTCACACCTAATTTAAATGGTGGCAGCCGTAAAAAAAAGGTTTAATTTACACACCCAAATGGTGATAGACCGAATCACACCAACGTGCACTAATGGCGCCACATTCAAAATAGCGTAGCTCACACCTAAATGGTGGCAGCCGTAAAAAAGGCTAAAATTTACACTCCTTAATGGCGACAAACCAAAATCACGGCAACGTGTACTAATGGCACTACGCTCAAAATAGCGCAGCTCACACCTAAATGGTGGCAGCCGTAAAAAAGGCTAAAGTTTACACACCTTAATGGTGACAAACCGAAATCACGGCAACGTGCACTAATGGCACTACGCTCAAAATAGCGCAGCTCACACCTAAATGGTGGCAGCCGTAAAAAAGGCTAAAATTTACACACCTTAATGGCGACAAACCGAAATCACGGCAACGTGTACTAATGGCACTACGCTCAAAATAGCGCAGCTCACACCTAAATGGTGGCAGCCGTAAAAAAGGCTAAAGTTTACACACCTTAATGGTGACAAACCGAAATCACGGCAACGTGCACTAATGGCACTACGCTCAAAATAGCGCAGCTCACACCTAAATGGTGGCAGCCGTAAAAAAGGCTAAAATTTACACACCTTAATGGTGACAAACCGAAATCACGGTAACGTGTACTAATGGCACTACGCTCAAAATAGTGCAGCTCACACCTAAATGGTGGCAACCGTAAAAAAGGCTAAAATTTACACACCTTAATGGTGACAAACCGAAATCACGACAACGTGCACTAATGACACTACGCTCAAAATAGTGTAACTCACACCTAAACGGTGGCAGCCGTAAAAAAGGCTAAAATTTACACACCTTAATGGTGACAAACTGAAATCACAGCAACGTGTACTAATGGCACTACGCTCAAAATAGCGCAACTCACACCTTAACGGTGGCAGGCATAAAAAGGCTTGAATTTACACATGCACACAAATGGTGACAGACCGAAATCACGGTAAAGTAAATAATTGCATCGCGCATGAAGAGAGTATCTTTTATCTCAAAGTGGCAAGGCCGGGTAGAACTGCCGAAATCGCGTACAAAAATAACATAACTCTGAACATTTTTAAATTGTTGCCAAACTCCATTATCAAAGCGAGCATGTTGAGCTTTGGACATGCATTAAATACAAACAGCTTGGTCTTGTAAATTGCTTTTTGTCCTGAACCTTTGCACAGAAGACCATAAGAATAAATACATCTTTAACAAAACTCCTGAATTTTAAACGATTCACATGAACAAAAGGCATAACAAGAATAACAGAATAACGAGGAAGGCCATTCGGGAACAATTAACGTTCCTATACTCCGGAACACGCTTCAACCTTTCTAACGGACGGGACTGTTAGGGACACTGGGGACACTGGGGACAAATCCAATTGTTTTCTTTGCGCCAATCCTGAGCTAATGCATCTACCCCGGCGCTACCAGGTGCTGTGAATTTCGAATTAAATTTTGGCAGCTGAGCATTGCAACAGGATGCGAATCTGCCAAACGTATGCGGTCCCCATTTCGCATCGACTATTTGAAAGATTGACGGACCAACCGTCCTTATCGATGTATCTACTCAGGAGATCAGCTCTCTCATTTTCCTCCCGTGGGATCCACTGCATGTGTGTCAAGAGTAACATGATTAGCTAAGCAAAACAAGAAAATATCTATCGCCAATAACTGAAGATTAAGTTTGAAACTTCCAACTAATACTATTCTAGCTGCACTCTGACTGTCTATAAAAACTTTAACATTCTTATTGTGAAGCTTGTCAACGTAGGACAATAAAACAAAATATATTGCTTTAAGATTTCTATATGTAGAGCTTTTATATACATAAAGTATTTCTATCGGATCACTTCATTGGACCATTTTACCGTGATATGGTTTTCCCCCACGGCTTTATCACATGGATATCCACCCTAAATGTGTAACAAAAGAAGTTTAAGGATCATGAAGTCACATTGTCTGCTACTTCTGAAGCGAACAGAGAATCCGATGATCAAGGTACAAAGAAGCGCGGGTATGGTGTGCGTGTTATCGTCCTGTCAAAGGACATAGAGTTTGCTAAAAAACAAAGCAGTTGATCATTTGAATTGATTATTCAAACGCACTTACCGTATTTTTCGGTGTATAAATCAACCTTTTAACACCAAAAATTTACTTAAAAATTAAAAATCCCACTCGACTTATACACTAATAAAAAAAATTGTTTTAACACCCCTCAAAACTCTATATAAAACGTTTGGAACAAGCGATTACATAAGTACTTAAATCAGTAAAAAAGGAAATTTTAAGTTGTGTACAAACCATGGACTATCTTCACCATTAACCTTCAAAGTTAGGGCGGTTTTTAAAATACTTTGTTTACATTTCATTCATATGAGTTACAAACTTAAAACTTTTTGTATTTTTATCTTCCAAAATATGGAGGTCGACCTTTACACGGAAATTCGAAAACTTGCAGTTTTTTTTGGCTACAAAATAGGGGGTCGACTTATATACGGCAAAATACGGTGCTAACTTTAAGTAAAAAGGTTTTTTAAAAAAACTATTAAATGCATGCGTCGGCGAGTAGATACAAATTTGAAGTAGTGTTAATGATCATGAAGTTACACGCGTTAGTTGAATGCGTCGGCGAGTAGATACAAACTTGAAGTATTGTTGATGCTCTGACGAAGAGCTCACGCTCGAAACGTCAGCTTCTTTATTCCTACGGCGATGATATTTCATTTATCAACACTACTTCAAGAAAATACGCTACCAATCTCTCTGATTTCTCTCAGTAAGAAAAACAAGACGTTAAATAAAAGTACCTTTTGGGGCAATGAAGTAGTTTTAACATGGTGGGGGAGGAGAATAATGATAGAAATAAGAAGGGTGATGTCCGTGCCCTTTTTTTGAGAAGACATCATAAATTCTACTAGCCACACCTTCCTCCTCCTTCTTTTGCCCAATCTTTCCTCTATTGTTTCAAGTTTTCGATCGTTATATGCAGTTGATAAATTGCTACCCAATGCAAGCCAGTGAAATAAACACAAATAGTTTTTGACGCGTTAAGTGAATTTAAGTGAATGTCAAGTGATGATACTTGAAATCTTAGATTTTGTGCAGGAGTTTTTTGTGTTTGAAAAAAGAACGGAGCTGAATTTTCGATACCCTAACTTGCTGAAAACTTATGGGAATGATTTATCAGATTTCTGTCGCTTACCCATATATGGTGACCTTCGAATCCCCACTAGGATTTAAGCAAAGTAAAAACCTTGTGTACTTTAGGAACAATGAAAAAATCTCAAAAGGTGTCTTTTTGTGGCACCATTTGTAACAGCCGAGTTATTACGTTTACAATTATTCGAATACTAAAGCACGTTTTATTTTCAGCTTTTATTACGCTAATAATAACTATTTATAGTAGCAAGTAATTCAATTAACATGCCTTTTTTCTAAATCAGTGTAAAGTGCGATGTAAGTATTTCTTATATATCTATTTCGATTTGATGAGTCAATGTTCTCTTACCATCAAACCTGCCCTATCTTGAATCCGTGGTTCTTGCTGCGTTGTACGGAGTACAGTTGCTTTAACTTTAGCCGTTAGCTAAAGTGGCTCATAACACCGGCGATTATCTCTGGTTTCTACAGTATTTGGCGAATGAGAGTCTTTTGTCCTGATAAAAGTTGGAAGCTTCATCTGTTTTGGCGGTAAAAATGGTCCCCCTAATGTTCTAATCTCAACTGCAGATTCGTGGCTCGAACCTGGAATCTTGTGGCTGGAATTAAGGTGGACTGAAATCCTACAAACTGCGCAAACGATTGCGCCCTAAATTTTAGCCTTTACCTTGAAACAAACGTATATTTTCTACAAGTAAAGCGGATGTTAATTTCTTTTATTTAAAATGTCTTAGAATTTTGTATTCGAGTAAAGTGCCGTTGATACTGCGCTTTCGTTTTCAGACACACTTGTTGTTCGGCGGAAGCTGAAGAGCCTCTTCAATGCTTGGCGATATTTTGCTATGAAGGTAAAATATATGCATGGGTTTGCAGCGGAATAACTATACAAAAGAATGTAGGTGGTAATACGAAAAATTCTAAAGGGACATGAAGAGGTAATGCTGCTGCCTTTGTTGAAATACTGTATCAGAAACTGGGTGTGATATGGCACCCAGCTGATAAAACAACTCAGAAATATTGCGGTTAACATTTTCCAAATTTGTCGATTTTCTTTGCGCCTGTGTACTTGGTCTTTAGTCCCAGCGTTCAAGTCTTCTTGTCGTTTGAGTGACAAGACTATCAGTGTGTGGAGTACAGCTAGTACCATTAAAGGGATTGCACCGTGGATTGACATTAATACCCAGGTGTAAGCTTCTTTGTTAAACCTTGGATCCACTCGCGAACCACAAAATTCTATGTTGTCAGACCATTTTCTGAGATGCCAAGTGTAAAATAAGGGTGAGTAGAGAAAACACGCTATAATCCAAATTATTGCAATTGCTATAATACATTTTCGTGTCGTAAGCAGCGCGTGTTTTAATGGAAACACGATAGCGTGAAACCGATCGACTGTCATCAACACTAGGGTTTGAATAGACACCACTTGAGGCATGTCCATCCCAAAACTTGACAATTTACACAGAAACTCACCAAAAGGTCCTTTAACGGCCCAATCTGGATGGTAAATGTCGGAGACAATGCGTGGTATTGCGAAGGATGGAGCCAGCATGTCCGACAGAGCCATGTTTAATATCAAATAGTTAATGGGACCACGCATCCTGCAAAACTTGCAAACGATCAATATGACTAGTGAGTTGGCAATAACCGCTGCAACAAGAGTTAATAAGTAAAAGGCTACTCTAATAGTTTTTGAAGACAACGCACAAGCATTCAAAGGAGCTTCGGTACTGCTGTTTGTTTGGTTGTCAAAAGTCATTCCTGCAAGCGAGAAGCAAAAAGAATCTTTTAATATACTTTGGATGGATTTTCAAAAATAATGGAAAACTTTTGAAGATTACAAAAGAATGAGAAGAAACCCTATACAGGCTATACGGGCTTTACAGCCTACACGAGAATGGTTGAACATAAAGGCGATATAAGAGGGGTGAAATTTAAAGAATGCCTTTACCAAACACCTGCAAATACACCACCAAGAGAAAAGAAACCGGAGGCATTCAAGTTTGACTTTAGCGGTACATTTTCGAGATGCCTCGACCTGCAGACAGGCGGCAGGAACTGTTCAAATTTATTGGTCTGAAGCGGACATTCGAAGTTCATGCAATCAGCCATAGAAGACATAGAAAGGGTTGGCACAAGAGAGTTAGATGAGTAGGCGGGGCTTTGAGGGGTCTTTTTTTTATTTTTTAATTGTTTAACTGCTTCGGGTTTATCTATTCCAACAATCTACGTAGTTACGCTCCTTGTAGCTTTTTTCCCAAGAACAATTATTAGATCATGGCATTATTATCGTTTAGCTCTACTTTCCTTTCCTTTTGCGTTTACATAATACTTATTAATAGACACTGAACTATTAAACTTAATTCAACCTTGTACTCTTTAGCTATTCATTGTATTATGCCACTTAATATTCTTTGGCACACTTTGAACGCTGAACTGTAACATTATTTATTAACGTGATCTTTTATTTACTTAACGTAATTTAACTTGTCAGCCTGGCTAATAATAAGAAGGAGCTGTGCACAGAAAACGCTTTCCTGATTTCGTTAAAATATTTAACTAGCTTGAATAAGAACAAAAATTACAAAAATTGACGTCAATGAAGTTGTGCTTTAACTTAATGAGTTGAAAACGAGAATCACATGTTAAAAACAGACGACTCTTAATCTGTGACAGAAAAGCTGATAGTGTGTATAAAACGCTACCAACGAACAAGATAAAAAAGCCAAACCGCAATGTTCAAGCTTTAAATTTTTCTTGAAAATGATTAGTGTCTTCCTAAATCTTTATTTATTTATTTATTTTTTTGATTACTATATCTGAAGAGAAAGCTTTAAAAAAGACAGAATACATGGTTGATTGAGATAAATGCTTGAAATGTTGCCACAATGAGGCAGCAATCTCTATAAAAGTGCTCATGGAAATTGAGCCGGAAAGCAATGGCACAAAGTAAAATAATAATAATAATAATAAATTTACGTTTAAGAAAATGAACAGTATAACTATATTACCTGTTAGTATATACCACACAAGTGGATAGTACTTTTCGCGCACGCTGATTGGCTAGCTCGGAGGTGATTAGCCAAGTACCGATTCACCTCCGAGCAGCGGAAAAAAAACAAAATGGCTTCCCGTTACTATTTGTCGGTATATTGTCACAAATAAAGTTACTCTTTGATCCGCTAGTTATT
>JAOEHV020378200.1:0-10896 GCA_025447995.2 Isaurus tuberculatus | reverse complement strand
TATAGGCCGCAACCCTAATTTCGGTCCTATTTTTCTGGGAAAAAAGTGCGGCCTATCCGCGGGTAAATACGGTATATATAGCACTCTTACAGAACTGAGCTATAAAGCCACTGATGACTGGGCAGGTTGACTTGTTTCGGAATTTCAGTGATGTTAAGACATTAAAAAATCAGTTCTCAAGATTCAGGTAGACTATTTTAACATATATTTCCAGTGCAAAAGGCCATAGACTGCAAAAGGCCATGTTGATGCCCCAGTCAAAAGTATATTGTTGAAGATATCCTAACACGGCAGCTATGACAATAGGTGAATATGCTCAGTTCAGGACTAAGAAATTTCCATCTTAAAGATCAATACCTGAAAAAAGAAAGTGTTTGGTTTTTAATAATGCAAAGTATTCAGATAATGTGGACTGTTACTCTTTCAAAAACTGATTTAGTTTTAATATTTTTTTCTGCAGAAATTCGGCTCATATTGTTTGACAGAACCAGGTAAAAACTTACACTGAAAACTATATAAGTTGATATTACTGTGATATGCTTTACACACACTAGTATAGTTAAATGTCTTTTCGTATTCTTCTTCGTGTATTTTGTCGGACCTAAGTTGTTTGCTAACACTTGATTGTACATTGTGTTAAGTAATTAATTGTCTGAGTTAAAGTAATCCTAAGAAGGACTGTGTCAGCGACTGACGTTTTTACTACCTGTGTGGTAATCATCGTTGGTAATCATATTGCTGGTCTGTTGTCGCTTGTTTGAAGTTTAGGAAAAGGTTTTGGGAAAGGATTGGGTTGTTGAGGTTCATGGATGATATGGCGAATACGCCTTAAGGAAAAGGTAAGGGTAATGCGTAATGTTATGAAAGGTTGGGATGACTTGAAGCATATTTTGTTGGATACTGCTAAAAAGTTCTGTGATATTACAAGAGGATAGCAGAAGTATTTTGAAACCTGGGGAAGGAATTGGCATGTATCAGTTGCAGTTGCCCAAAAGAGTCAGTTGTTTAAGACCTCAGAGATCAGATTCAGAATGAACATTGTATACCTGGATTATGTTCATGAAACAGGGAAGCCATAAATTTTATAGAGATTACTGCACAAGCAATGAAAAGGGAATGTCAAAATGCTGTCGAAAAGGTTCAGAAAGCAGAGGGCAAAGGAGTAGCGTGGTGTTGTAGGTTTCAGTTGAGGAGAGTGAGGCCAAGGCTGCTGCTACTTATAGGAAAGAAATCTTGAAAAAACATCTGAAAAAATTGATAAATGTGGAAAATGACTTGCCTGGTGTTGTTGAATGGAACAACACTAACCCAGTGTTGAGAATAGATGCAAGTGAAGTTATTAGGGACTTTAAGCAATGAGGACGGCAACGCCGACCGCGACGTTAAGAAAACAATAGTAAATACAATAACTGCACGTTGGAATGCATCGAGCTGGGCACCTGCACGTAGTTGTCGGTAAAAACAGAACGTGAAAAGACCTATTTTGGAGTTCTGGGGACGACGAGGACGTGATAACAAAAATATTCACATATTTACCTTCGAGGAGGAACTTTTAATCTTTTTCGTCTCACAGTATTTAAGATGGAGAAAATAAAACCCTAATGATCTACACAAAAAACTAACGAGCAAATAAAGAATATATTTTTTCTGAGCCGTCGTCGTTGACGTTGCCGTTGTCGTTGCTTAAAGTCCCTAATGTTGCATTACAACCAGCTCTGAGTCCATTTTGAAGCCTGATCACCCATGGAACACGAATTTATGTCAGATTTAAGTTAGAAGTAAATTTGACTTTTGATTTCGTTGAATGATATACTGATCCATAAGAAATTAGCCGCCAACAGAAACTGAGACGGTATTTTCATGAATAGAAGCCATGCCTTCTAGTTTTTTTCGGAAGAAAATAATTGCGACTTCTATTCAAGGGCGGCTTCTATTTATTTTTGAGGCCTTTGCATTGATATTGTTCGCCGGACTTCAAACAAAGCTTCAGACGATGAGATGCATGACGAAATTTTTGAGTAGAGAATGTAGATTATTTAAGGCCGCTATACACTAGCCGATTTTTCGTCGGAAGACTTAAGATTTTTTGTCGGGCATAAATTTGTTCCGATCGTGGCTCACCACATGCACTAGCCGATTTTTTGTCGCGATATCTATTGGGCCCCTGCACGCACCATTCGTCCTGACTTTGTTTTCCTTTAAACGCGGCAAGCTTGAAAACATGGCGGCAAGAGTCACAAAGAAGAAGCTTTTATCTCTCTTCCTTCTCATGATGTTACGGAGGAGAAAAAGGCGTAGGCGTGCAAAAACATGTAATCAGAGGCCTGGAAAACCGTTGCATATTCTGCGGTATCCAACGGGTAGTATTCCATCCCGCTTTTCCCCAGTTACTTGCGAGCGATAAAAAATATTTATAATGATTTCAATTTAGATTTATCAGTGCTTGCCAGAGCTTAAAACGTCAGCACGAACTGCGGTTTTAGTTCTTCGTTCTCCATGCGGGGGGCAAATTAGTTAGTTGTATTTTTTAAGGCATGGGATAAATTAGTTATGCAATGCTTTCTCAAGGGTTACCCTGGAAATGCCACTTGTCCCAAAGGCTCGTGTGTATACGGAAAATACAAGTGACGCGTGGCATATTCCACGGTATCCCACTCGAAACCATTCCGTAACTACAATGTAAAGTCTCCGTTTTCTGAAACTTAGGTCATGGAAGTGATGCAGCGTCACTAAGTACCACTGCTAAAAGAAAGGGAGATCATTATATTCTCAATGGAGAAAAGGTTTGTAAAATCTTTCTTCCTTAAGTCGTTTGTCAAACTGAGGGAGATAGATTTCAAAATTACAAAACTCAACTATACTACAACCATGCATCCATTTTAGAGTAAGATGAGAGTATTTATGGGATTGAGTAGAAAAAATATTAACAGTGTTAGAAAAGGTGAGTTCGTCAGAATATACTTAAAAAGAAAAGAGAATAGAATATATCCCTGAAAGTTTGAACGCTTATGACATTAGGATCACAAGCGTAGAGAGCACTTTCCTCTGGTACTGAATACTTGTTGCTACTAAAAATGCAAATCAGATCACGCTGGTGGCGAGGATTATTTCTTTAATCATATAGCATTTAAATGATAGTGAGTCTGAGTGTAGCGATGGAGGATATATTGTAGAAGACTCTTCCTGAAGCCCTTTTGATTGGAAACGATTGCATGGTTAGCACAAAAAAGTAAACCCACCCCCCCCCATACCATGCAGCTGAGTAGTACGAATTTTCCAAGTAACAAACAAAATTAAAAAAGAATAAAGCATAGGGGTGTCGATTGGTCCCATTCAATTTAAAAGTGCTCGCAAGATTTGGTCTTTGCTCGAATTGCTCGCAAAAATTACACGGGTGCTCGCTTGCTTGTGCTCGCAAAATTTTTGCAAGTGCTCGCATGCTCGGATTGCTTGCGAGCAAAAATAAACAGACTGCTCGCATGCTTGCAAAGACCATTCGACCCCAGGCATGATACTCAGACTTTATTTTATTTCAAAACTCAGCTAAGATACTTTGTTCGCAATTTTTTTTTATCTGGTAACAGAAAATATTTTTACAACTACGGATTCTTTGATCGATTTAATCAACGTTTCATTGAATGAGAGAAAAGGTTTTTTTTGCTTGAACGCACTTCTTTTCAATGTATTTTTTTTTCAATATCCAGGCCTAGTTTTAAGATTTTTTAATTAGAAAATTTGTAATTTTTGCTTGATGGATGTGAGAGGCACTATCAACGTATTTTGAAGGTAATCAAGTGTAGATTATCCCTAAAAAAGGCTTTTGGGTGGTGTTTTTTTTTAAAATTTTATCCACCGTACACTGTTGTTTGCGTTTTGTGAAGCCTTTCAGCACAGTTAGGTAAGTCACATAATTCAATAAAGTTAAAATCTCATGCGGTGAACCGGAAAGAAAGTTACAAGCATAAATAGTATATTCTTCATATGATTATTTTGTGTTATACGTAGCTTACTGAAATTGTCTTTTTACTAAATAGATGACTCTATTAAATGATTTATTAAGTACTGAAATGGTAAAAGTAATGGTGGAAGAGGTATCTGTCAAGCAACTCAAACACTTTTTCGATCTTAGATTAATTCTCGTCGACCTCTTGAATAACCAAAATTTGAAGGTGCGTATTGAATGAAACTCAGTCTTAAGAATTGGTTATTCCACCAAAGTTTTTAAACTAGGCTAAAAAGCCTAGTTTCGATATGATCGCTCACGATCGCTGGATCGTTGAAAATGCAGCCAGCGATCGTCAGTGATATTCAGCGATTGCGATCGCTGAGATAGAAAAAGTTCTAACTCAGCGATCGGGAGCAACCTTCAGCAACCGTCAGCGATCATAATTATGGAAACACATTTCTGTGATCGAGCGTTCGATCGCTTCGCTACCACGCGTGCGTCGTATAGATTACAACTGACCACACAATACCCGTTGGTTCATAAAAGAGCCGTGAACTGTGCTGGAGCTCACTGGAGCGTTAACTTTCGCGATTTAATGGAAACACGTGTAAGAAATTGATAGCGATCGTGAGTGATCCTACAAATCAATGATACCAGCGATCCGGCGATCGTGAGCGATCATATGGAAACTAGGCTTTAGGGCGGAGTGATGAAGACGTAGGCCTGAAATCTCACTTGAAAATGCATGTAGACAAACATCTTGTGTCTTTTTCTCATTTCAGGCTTTTATTAGTGGAGCTGGCGACACAGATTTTTATTTAGTAATGGCGCGTACTGGTGGACCAGGTAATTTATGGCGTCTTCTCCAGCTTAAAGTATAAATCAGTGTCTTAGTAGTTGATCCTCACATTGGTACAAACTGGTATACTTCACAATACATTTGTTACATTTAAATACACAATGACATTATATTTTTTTCTAACTTATTTGTTATATTCATTAGAACAGATAAACCAATTATACACATGCTGGCAGCGCATATGCCATTAGAGGCAACCATTAATGACATTATGAAAGATATTTACGGTTATGTATTCAAATTTAAATCATTGTTAAAGACTGAGAACCCCTAAAAAGTTTAACCTTCAGCCAGTTTCGAATTGTGTCCAACACATCTTGGAGTGGCACTGACGGACACACTAGAACACATTGACAAGACCTTCTCCCAATATCAGCAGATTCATTATTATCATAGATTATTTGGTAAGAGCGCCGCCTCAGTGGTGGACGCACAGCACACGGAATCGAACCCTGTTAAGGCCAAAGTAATTTTAGACTTCCTTTTTTCATTAGTTTAATGTTGTAAAATTTAGGGGAAAGATTTGTTTTAAAGTCATTATAATTACCGCAGTAGAAAAGTCAATAACAAAAAAAGGGAAACCGATGATGAAGATATCTTCAATTTGTTGAAATCCTGCTCTGCGTTGCTATTCAAGAAGTTAACGTCTGCAGTTAGTTTTTCTTTGAAAAAAAAGGTATTAGAATTCCGATTGTATCAAGAAAGTTTCTGTTTTCTTCTTGTCGTTATACAGATTCAAAATCTGATGGCATATCCTGTATATTAGTTGAGAGAGGAACGGATGGATTGAGTTTTGGCAAAAAAGAGAAAAAGGTATAGTTTGTCATAGTGTGCGCTTTTCAAATGACCTGTTTAAATTTCACGTATAAATTGCATAGTTTTATCTGACCCTCTAATTTGAATGACGTTTGAATTGGTTTTTTTTTGAAAGTGTTGTTTTGTTAAATTTTAACTTAGATAATATTGTCAGGAAGAAGCAACTTTAGTCTCTCACTTTTGATGTTCAGTACATGCTGTTGTTTTGAAGTCATTTTTTGGTAGTATTTTTCTCTATTTTTTCGCAATTGCTTAAATCCCGAATATGAACGAGAAGATCGTTCACAACTTTGTTGCTAAAGAAATGCTGTACAAATTTAATCATAGTTGTATAGGTATTTAGGAATTTCGTTTCTCAGTTCTAGAAATTCTTTTCCTTTTAGCAGAAGTCTCTTTTGCAAGGAAAAAAAATCATAGGCGAGTCTTTTTTTGTTTCTTTTTCTTGCTATGAGACCATATGAGATACCTCAACTATAGCAGGAAAGGAAATTCTTTACAGTTACATGTCTTTAACTGTTTCTCCAACTGCACTAATCCATGTTACATTCATGAAGCAATGTTTTGATGTATCTTGCACGATCATAGCGTCATTTTAGGCATATTTTATATTTGCACGTTTCGCGTCATTATCGTACGTGTCCCAGTTTCTAATACGGATACAAGAACAGCAGTTTTGAAATTTAAAAAACGTTTTCTGCGAAATAAGTTTCCTTGGGAACATTATGCTGTTAATCACTGTTCTCGCGATGTCATTGAAAAATTTTGAGATTTCTAGAACACTGATTGCATACATGTATAGAACCATCAATGTTTTCGCTTTACAATCGTTTTCAAGTTTTAAACGAATCATATTTATCTTTGTTCATTCCCAAGTCAGGTCAGTACATACTTTACGTACTAGTATCAAAACTTGAAGCCACTAAGATGGGCACTTATTATACATTTAGGGTAGATATCCATGTGATAAAGCTGTAAAGAAAAACCATATCAATGAAGTGATATGATTATGTGATATGATATGAGATGAGATGAGATGATATATCATATGATATGATATCACTTCACGGTAAAATGGTCCAATGAAATGATCCGATAGAAATACTTTCAACCAGTCACATAGCTTGTATTTTTGTATCATGAATTTGGTGACGCACTCCTCCCGCCTTTTTTTCAAACAAGTTTTGAAATTTAAGACATGGCTTCGTCGCGGTTTGTTAGTTTTTCGTGGGACGATATTTCAGCTGTTTAGACGAAATTGAGAACAAAACACATCAAGAAAAACAAAACAAAACGTTTTAACATTTTATAGTTGGGTAAAATAGTATTTACTTTGTGCTTTCTTATTCAAAATGTGTATTTTATTCACTCGTTTTTTTTTTGCATCATATCACTCACTCGCTCGCGGACTTGCTCGTTCGCGATATGATACAAAAAAACTCGTGAATAAAAACAATATCAAGCTGTTAACATGTAATAATCTTTTTTAAGGCCACGTTGGTAGCGGGCATTACCCCTTAAATCTACGGTAAATAAAAGTGAGCCTGATGTTAGCAGCCATGGACAGCTGTTTTGGTTTCGGTTTAGAGAACGTCAGGGCTTACCCACTGACGGGTCAGCTGCCTCAGCTAGATCTTATTAGCCCGGCAATGATTACCGACAGCTGTTTTGGCCTTTTTTGGCCTCGTTAGCATGGGATAGCTAACAAACAGGGCCCGGTTGTTCAAAGGTCGATTAGCACTAACCCAGGGTTAAGGTTTTAATCCTTGTTTGCGTTTTTTACAATCCATAAACTGACTTGACTTTGAAGTTTGGGGTTCACTTGTTTTTAGTGTTGGAAATTCTGAGCAGTGATCATGAGCAAAGAAAACCTTTCATTGTAAAGAAATTACTGTTTGAATTTTACCTTAACCCAGGGTTAAAGTTAACAAGCTTTTGAACAACCAGCCCCAGGCCGCTGGTTCTCACACAAGATATTATAACAAAGTTAAAGCTGATGCTTGTGGGATGTGGTTTTAGTGCCCATATTCGTGGTTTCAAATTTCATACTAGTGGGTATGTACTACCTGAATTGTAATTACTTTTAGCCACATCCCACAAGCATCAGCTTTAACTTTGTTCATTCCCACCTAACGTTTTGTGTTAGTAAAACAGATTGTAAATAAAGATTTCAGTAAAGTGTTGCCAAAAGAAGAATCAAGCTTTTATCCGTTGATTGCTTATGATTGAAGGTTGGCTGGAACTCGCAACCAACTCGTGCTGTCATCCTTCAAGATTGTGCTGTACCTGTCTCTAACAGAATCGGATCTGAAGGACAGGTGTGTAGGGACTAAACTTCACTCTTAAAGACTAGGAGAAGGGGCGTGGCACAGTTGGTAAGATATCTGCCTTCCAACCACAAGGCCCCAGGTTCGATTCCTGGCTCTGCCGAAATATGAACATTTGTGTGACCTTCTTTTCCACCAAAGCTTACTCAGCTTTTCATCCTTAAATGAGGTCGGTAAATGAGTACCAGCTTCGGTTGGGAGCTAACCTGCGATGGATTAGTGTCTTGTCCAGGGGGAGTCAATGACTCTCATCCGCTTAACACTACAGAAACCGGAGATAAGCGCCGGCTCCGATGGGACACTAGGCTCGTAAGAGGATTTAGCTGTAAAGACTAGGAGAACCCGATCTTAATTTGATCCACTATCATAGTATTTTACAAGATCTTCTTATGTACTATAGAAGATCTGTAAAGTTGACGTCGTGAAGTTCAGAATTATTTCCAGACCAAATCTCTTTACCGGTAGTCTAAAGTTGTTGAAAATATCATAGATATGCCTCAAACTGCATAATCTCATGTTATTGAACGTGATGGAAGAAAAGCAAAGCAATATTTTTATCCATTTGTTGGCTTGTTTGTTTCCTGAAACTATAGAAAAAAAACAATGGAGGTCCGTAGCCGTTAACAGAGCTAGGAAATTTTAATAATTATAAGTATTATATTAATAAATTAATCTATTAAAAAGATTTGAAAGGAGTAGTTTCGAGTTTAGCTCTATGTACAAGTCACTTCAAATTAACCTACTTAGGTTATCCCAAGGGATTAGGTTATTGTCAAATCTCGTCACTTTAAATCTTTAGATGCATGATTTCTTATTGCAGGGCTTCAAGATTGCAATGAAAGGACTAAACGGCGGACGCATTAATATAGGTTTGTAGAATTTATCTTATGTATTAATGCAACCCACAATACATGAATTGTGAGTTTTCGTGTTACAATTTGGCAGCTTAGAACAGTGAAAGCGTTAAGCTTATTAGGTGTTACTAATATCATAATCACAAGCAATGTTAGTGTCTAGTACTTGCAGTCACTAATTTGGGTTCTTAGGCCTCTTTGGCAGCAAGCACTTCTGCATAATTCTACCATAAATAATATTGAACCTGAATGTTAGCAGCCATGGAAAGCTGTTTCGGCCTTGTTATGTGCTGAGGATTCATCGATCAAGAAAACCAACCATCTTCAATTACACAAATTGGAAGGCACACGTGACAAATGTAAATCCCGAACAAAACTCAATGCTTCATCAAACGAAATTTGCACTCCTGCCCTGAAAAAATAAAGAGCTGCGCCTACACCACACTCGTGACCAATTCTTGAATATGCGTGCACAGCCCGGGATCCGTTCCGAAAATATCAAGTCAGCTGTCTAGAAATGGTCCAAAGACGTACCCATCGTTTTGTAACCAGAACGTACGGTACGGATGAGGGATGTGTTACAAGAGCTTTAAACCACCTAAAGTGGCCAACCCTGGAAAGCAGAAGGAAAGTTGCTAGTTTCTCTCTGTTGCACAAAACACTGCACAGCAAAGTGTCGTTCACCATGCCTTTAAGCCTTTATGCGACTCACAAGCTTGACCTGAGCATAAGAGGATACCACCGCATGAAATTTTTCACACTTCAAAGTAACTGTGATGAATATAAAATTTGCTTTTCGCCCCGCGCCACCCGCGATTGGAACAATCTGACCCCTGCTGTACTTGACATTAATAACACTGACCTGCTCAAAACTAAACTAACTCTGTAACCAGGCCTGACCTAGGTACCACCCGCGTTATGTCCATTACAGGACGTTGCGGGCAATATCGTAGATGTAGATGATGTACATAGAGATCCAAAAAGCATTTCGCATGTACCCTTCTTTATTATCTCGTCTAGGAACCCCAGTCTGTTTATTTGAGGTTAGCGAAGTACGAGTTAGTGCAGAGATAATTGCTCACACCTGCTTCCACTGTGGCCTGAGGCCGAATCAAGGGCATTGCTCAATCCGACTCTTACTTTTTTTTCTTTCGTTCCATTTTTTCTTCAAAATTTCTCTTAGTTACATCTGTCAATCGTCCTCTGCTCCGAAAACACACATAAATAGTACTCCCAAGCCGGAGTTTCGTATTAAATTTCTCAAAGGCACGGATTTAGCTATGTTGTGGACTGAGGAAAACCGGAGATCCGGGAGTAAAACCAATGGACTCAGATTGAGATCGTGTTTCGATTCCGCGTCGTATAGTAGATAAACGAGTGATGACTTATCTTGGGCCGTGTAGCAGCAGGAAAAGTTGCTTTACTTGCTTTAATTCTAAACTCTTTGATCGATATGTTCAATCTTTGAATACCATAAGGGATATAGAAGCTCGTAACCTAAGCTCATATTGATTTATTTACGCCGCAAATCTAACATATCAACCTAGATTTGATTAAATCACGTCTCTTACCATATATTAATTATTTATTTGACAGTAATAAATGAAGCAAAGTTTGCATTTTTTCCCCCTACAATTAACAGACCTGTACTTCTGTCAGTTATAACGCATCTTTGTAGAAATAGTAGATCATATTGAGTAAATACCTTTGGCTTTTGTTGATTCATTTGTTGATTTATTTCTTTTCATATCCTAGCGTCTTGTTCTCTCGGTGCTGCGCATGCTGCGTTTGAGGCTGCTCGAAGTCACGCAGTTGATCGTAAGCAGTTTGGAAAACCAATTGCAGCCAACCAGGTTCAGTTTGTTTTTTCTTCATTACAAACTTACATCATAGAATGGCAGCTTCTGTATAGACTGTAGTCGTCATCGTCTTTTAGTGCTATTTTCACAGGCCTTGCCTTAACTTTTTTTTGCCACTAGCCCACTGGGCTAGTTGGCTACAGGTTTGAACTAGTCCATAAGATATTTTAATAGCCCACTATATTTTATTAACATAAAACAGATTCTCGAAGATGCGGTACAAATGAATGGTTTTATA
>JAOEHV020378003.1:0-10899 GCA_025447995.2 Isaurus tuberculatus | reverse complement strand
TTATCGGACAGTTTTCCAAGGCGATTAGGGAAAAATAGAGTTTAGAATGGGCCAATCAAATTTGAGGAAATTGTAATAATATAAATCAAGTTATTCATGTAAAAATGGCAGCGTGGCAGGTGCAGTTAGTAAGATCTCTGACTTCCAACACAAGAGTCCAGGCGAAAACCCTTCTCATCTGAGATTATTAGAAAATTTGCAAAACATACTTTTCTGTAAACCTGAATTATAATCCTTATAATGTTTACAACGCTCTTGATTTTGAACTTCTCGTTCATTTTTATTGATTTAAAACATAAACGGACATGTTTCGAGGGACAACGTCAGTGTGGTAATAAAACCTGAATTAGCTTTCTATCCTTATGATGTCGGAAAAATGTGCACGACAAAACAGGATGGACTTTTTTTGCTTAAGACTAAACTGGTTCAAATGAACCACTAAACTAGTAAAAGAAACTAGCTCATCAAGTTGACCGCTTAAACATTAGCCACTAACTAGGGAGATTGGGCAACCACTCCCTGTGTGCGTAAAGACGTTAATCTGTAAATAATCTTTTTGGCACTGGTTCGTTTGAGACAGTTGCTTCTGTTCACAAGTCTATTTAAGAACATAACAAATGACCTCGCTCTCCTAAGAGTCCTTGTAGCTCAGTGGATAGAGCGTCCGCTCGGTGTTCCGAAGGTCGTGGGTTCGAATCCCGTCATGGGCTCAGATTTTTTCTGAGTGTTATTTGGTTTGTAGAAGACATGGTAGAGTTTATTAAAGGCGTTAAATAAGTTTTTATTTATCTATACCTGCTCCTTGAGCTCAGCTAATGTCGCCCCCATGTCCTGTTATGAAGAGAAAAAACAAAGTCCCAACTTATCAGAAACTCTCTGAATTAATCACTCTAAAAATCATCAGTATTAACTTTTCATAGAGTTGCTGATAGGAACTTAAAAATCAACCCTGGTATCAATGTAGAAAAAATATTATTACACTGAACCGATACCATTGTTAACACAAAGTTTTGCAGTAATAATTATAACATAACAATAAAATTGTATTGATCATTTGTTTAAATTTGAGTACTACGGTATTTTTGTAGAGGCTTTTTGTTCAGAACACATCTTCATTCTTTTTTCTGTCGATTTAATATTTATTATTTGTTTTTCACATTGGATAACATTTTTAATTCTATTATAACAATTATTGTTATTAGCATAATTTCTATAACTGGAAAACGAACCTGAAGCTCTGTAGCCATTCTATCTCGTTCTGACTGTAGAAGAGTGTTTGTGTTTTGTACATCCTTCACTTGTTTCTGTAAAGACTGAACTTCTGCCTTGTCACTCACTTGAACTTCCTTCAGCCTGTGATTATACAATATGTAGTTATTTTCATTGATAATGATCAAAATAATGATGTAAAGAAAATTATGATGATGAGGGTGATGAGAATTATGATGATTTAACAAGAATTGTGATAAAAACAATTAGAATTATGATGATTTAATGAGAACTGTGATGATAGCAATTTATTATGATGATCATTTAAAGAGAATTGTGATGATGATAGCAATTAAAATTATGATGATGATAGTAATGAGAATTATGATGATGGATATATTTAAACAGGAAAAACTGCAGAGGTACCAGATTGCGCTGACAAGGTCTGGGCAGTCACTTTAGCTCTACAATGTACTATGCTTATTATTTGTAACCCCCCCCCCCCCTTTTCATAAACAAAATGCTAAAATGACTAACAAAAAATTAAAAAACTTACCATATTATGAATCAAATAATTATATTACAATATTATACAGTATTTTTATACCTAACAATAGACATGTCTGGGCTTCAAGGCGCGCTGCTCGGCTGAGGCCGCCCTAGTAGTAGTAGTAGTAGTAGTAGTAGTAGTAGTAGTTATACCTAAAATGACGGCATAAGTGATGCAGTCGGTAAGATCTCCTCCTTTCAGACACAAGGTCCCAGGTTCAACCTCTGGCTCAAGAAACTTGCATGACCTTCATTTGCACCATACAGGGCTTTCAATAAGAGCCGGCCGCCGGCGAAATTCGCGGGCTATTTCACTTAAATCCGCCGTCTACCATGTACTTTGACGGAAAAATATCCATATAATAGAAATAAATCGAGAAACATTCACAGCAAACACACCTTTACCATTTGCAAAGATTTAAACATGAAAAACACCAAAAAAACTTGTGTCTATCTTGAATTATTCTAGCACTGTTCTGTGTGATCGTTCGTGATGATCCGAACAGTGATCCTGGTAACTTTGCATTTTTTTGCGAGTTGATCTTTAGCCACCTACTTTTCCGGTTTTGCCACCTACTATGATTCTTATTGAAAACCCTGACCACATAGACAAAGCTTTATTTTCTATCCTTACAAAGTCTGTAAAATAGAGTACAAGCTTCTGCTTGGAACTAAGCTACAATGGATTAATTTCCCCTTTAATAGGGGGAGTCAAAGACTCTAATCCATTTAAAAATATAGATACCAAGATAAGTGGCAACATCAATGAGCCACTACGCTTACAAAATAGGCCTACTCTGGGTCCTTAAATCGCCGCGATTAAGAGCGATTTATAGTGACTTAAGGCGACTTAAGAAAATTTGGTCTTAAAAGTCGACGCGACTTAAAGCGATTTAAGGCAATTTAGTGCAACTTATGGTGATATAAGGCGATTTAGTGCGACTTAAAGCGATTTAAGGCGATTTAGTGCGACTTAAGGCGATTTAAACAAAAACTGTCCAAAACTTGACTGCGACATAAAGCGACTTAGTCCGACTTAAGGCGATTTAAGGACCTGGAGTAGGCGTCAAAATGATTCAGCTATACCTCATTATGGCTTCCTTTAAACGACTGTTCTGTTGCTCCAGTTGCTTTATTTGTGCATTTGCTGCTGCACCTTCCATACCTAAAAGAAAAATCATCAGTTTGTCAAACTGATTTTTCCCTCTTACCTTAGCATGCAAACTTACACAAATGAGGGATCTTCGACTTTTACTGAAATCTGAATACAGTTCATTATCTTGATAAACAAAATGGGCATGTAGAAAACAAAGTTTGTACCTCCTTCACTGATTTCATTTCGCAAAATTTCAAGATCTAGTGTCACTTCCTCTACTTTCTCCTTCAGCTGCTCATTTTCTTGTTGAAGAGCTTCAAGCTATAGGTAAGATTTTGAAGTCAATAGGATAATTACTTTAAGAAATATACATTAAGATTTATTTAGTGAGGGTTAAAATGACTCAAAATTCAAATGAAACGCAAGTATAATATGATATTGATGATCACAGTTATTATTTAGAACTTTCAAAACCTTTTCCTCTGCCATTTCTTTATCTAGAGTGGCCATCTCTACAGCTTCCTGTAGCTCTGTCAGCTCATCAGTGTGGGTGTCCTTATTTTGTAGTGCATCCTTTAGTTCCTGTTGGGAAAAAAAAAACATTTTTTTAACATTTTAATTAAGAAAATCTTTGTCATTATCAGACCTTCTAACAAGCCCCTCACTTACAGCCTTGGCTGTTTGACTAAAATGTTAAAATCTGAATATTTGACTGTTGATTGATCATATTAACCAACCTACCAACTTATCTTGTCCAAAATTATATAATTATAAAATATCAAAATTATTTATTCATATGCATTCAAGAATCAAAATTTAAAATCATACAAATTAATTTTTTTTTGGCATTAATATTTCAAGAACTGTTGTCTGTTGAGACTTTTTATCGATGTCAAGAATAGCATACCAGGGAACAAGATCACAATTCAAAACTTTGATGGATTTAAAAAACAAATTGCAAATATGATAATCAAGTTGTAAATGTAAAATTAATATAAAACCAGTATTCCATATAATTTATGAGACTATACTTTTTTATTGACATAGAGTTTGATGAACACTCAATATTTCATTTGAAAAACATGTTAGTTCTAACATCGACCAAAATCTAAAACACATATTTTTGTGTATTTTCACTGAGAAAATTTGAAAAAAACTGTTTTAAATAGGCCAAAACTAAAGCTTGCCTGAATCAGTTACTATAAGATAATATTTTTAGTTAAATGTGTGTTTATTTTGTCTTAATTCAAATAAATCTTCTATCACCATCAATTATAAGATTTTAAATCATTCAGTTGCCTTTCATGACAGTCAGTAGATAGAAATTTATATATTGTGGTAACCAATGGAAGCAATATTGTGTGAAATAAAAAAGAACAAAAGAAAATTTTGAATTAAAACAACAGTTGTTAGCAACATGTATGTACTCCACCAAAGGGTTGCCATGGTTGTCTTGAATTTTTAGCTTATTACCATAATATATGCTCCATTTGCACTCTCTTTTTGTTTGAGCAAAGAATAATTATCTATTCTTGAACTATTTTTTAAATAGGGGGTGAGTGTATATCCTACATTATGATAAAGTAGCTAAACTACACCAACCTAACATCACGAGTTCTCTCAATTTCTTGATTGTTCAACAAGTTAAGTAAAACTATAACAAATACAGTTGCTCCAATGAACTTTTTCTAACATCCCATTCCCCCTCTTCAGTAAGCTCTTGAAAAAGCCCCCTCTACAAAAAGCCTCAGTCTGTCTTATAAGCCCCCTCTCTAATATACCCCTCCTCATATGCCCCCTCAAATAAAACCCTTTCATTTAAACAATAAGTCCCCCTCTCTAATAAGCCCTCCCCTGAGCTCTAATAACCCCCTATCAGAACTGCTAATAAAACTTCCCCTCTAGTAACGACCCATCCCATTAAGCCCTCCCCTCTAATAACCCCCCATCTCACCAATAAGCCCTCCCCTCTAATAATCCCCCCAATCTCGCAAATATGCCCATTTCCTGTAAAAATATCCCTCCCAACTTTATTAAGCCCCCTCTAATAAGCCATTTGAGTCAATGCAAAATTTAGTTAGTCTCTTATTTAAATAGCCCAATGGTTTGGCCCAGAAACAAACTCTAAACTTATTGTTGATCCCTGCAGCTACAGTGTAAAGACTATATATTTTAACTGTCTATTTAAAATATTTTTAATTCAACTCTTGAAACTGGTATAATTTGATAAACTAATTTACAGTATAAAAAATAAACTTCTTTAAATTTTCAATAATCATACCTTTTTAGCAGCTGTTAATTGATTTTGTAAATCTCGCTGTGCTTCTTGCCATCTGGCCTTGTATTCTATCATCTGTGAAATGTTAGTTAAAATAAAATTTAATATTAAAATTGACATTTTGAAGATTTTTAATCACATTTCAAGAAAAAAGTATATTAAAGAATCCTGCATGAGCCAAGGACTAAATTATGACCAGCCACCAACTTTGACCAACTTTTTTACTGCAAAGGGTTTGTGCTTACTTCAGCATCACACTGTAAACATGCTCTGTTTACTTGCCATGAGTTATCTCAAGGGGTAGTTTAGCTGCAACTGACAGGCTAATATTTGCATTTGATTTAAAATTTGATTTCTTAATATTTAATATCATTTTTGAATCAATTGGAGTTAATCAATCATGACGGTCCAGTTGTAAAAGTGCTCTTCAAACTTTCCAGTTTTCACCATTATAATCACCATCCACCTGCTTGATCTAATTTAGTAAATACCACTACTATCATTGATAGACTCTGCCTGAATCCTTTGCCCTTATCCCAAAGAAGAAGTTTGTTTTAATAACTTCAAATTAATACATATTTTTAGCCTTATAATATATTTTTAATAAGCTATAACTTAGATATAAAGATATATTTTTAATAATTTTTATGGAGAACTCAATTTTAAATAAATTATAGCTGTTTAACTATTATTTAATAAGAATTTAAGGCTTTAAGAAAGAAAATTATGGGCCCTTACATGTATTTTGTTAGATTTTTCTTTGTTAGTATACAGCTGACTTTAGAGGAAAAAGAGCAATGCACTGTTTATATTGATTTCAACAACTTTTAAAAGTTAAGTTTATAGAATTGCTTAGTTATGCAAGCCATATAAAAATACAAAATTCAGCATAGTTTAAGCACAGAAAGAATTTATTTTAACTACTTAATAAAAATTCAATATAGAAAGAAACTTAAGAGACAGCTTTCTTTTTGTTTATAATGTTAGTATTTAAAAGTATAAGATTATAATCATGATTGAATCTTTTTGTTACAAAAATTATAACAACTACAAACAGTCTCATAAAATAATTAATAATAAATAAGGAAATGCTATAATAATGGAAAAACTAAGAATTTACTGACCAGCCTTTTAGCTTTCTCTGAGTAAAAGATGATTCTAAAGAAATTTACATGTTGTTTATTTTATGCCAGCTGCTAGAATTATCACCTGGTAACAGGACAATTCAGTATGCAAAAATAACCTCCTTTGAATTCTGGTCTCACATTTGAATGTTTGATTTGAGCTACAGAGGTTATTATCAAACCACTGAAAATCACATGTCTTAGATTTATTAATTCTATTAATTTATTATTAATAAAAGCTAACCACCTTATCCAGTCATACAAAAATGTGTTTGAAATAAGACTATCAATAGAAGAACAATGCTGTATAAAACAGTTGTATCTTTTTTATTTCCCCATATTTTAATTATTA
Organism: Isaurus tuberculatus; assembly: GCA_025447995.2. Taxonomy (NCBI): domain Eukaryota; kingdom Metazoa; phylum Cnidaria; class Anthozoa; order Zoantharia; family Zoanthidae; genus Isaurus; species Isaurus tuberculatus. The sequence continues at coordinate 4,291 of JAOEHV020378003.1, read as the reverse complement.
TATAACTTGTTAGGATGACTTTATTAATACTTTATTTGTTATTTATATAAGGTTAATCAAACAAAAAAATTGTTAGCAGAAACACTTATTGTCTTTATTTAGTAACTTAAATAGTAAAAATACTAAATTATATAAATTATTAATATTAAAGTTATATCAATCTATGTCACTCAACATTATTCAGTTAGTATTAATTACCCATGGACAAGTCACCAGATTAATATTAAGATTAAATCACAATGCTTGCAGTTAGAATTCAACTCAAGTTAATCATCTAGAATTTGTGTCCCTTAATAAATAAATAATATATCAACTTAGTGATATCAATTCCTAGATTTCATTTTTTCTTTTTGCCTTGGGCGATTTAGTCTATTTCTCCTAAAAGGCATTATTCATTTTAAAAACATGGCCTCTAGAAGTAGCAGAAGAGGGACTGATCACTTGTCTTCAAACCTTTTAAACCATCCCCATGGCCAGACTTTTAATGGGATTATCAATTTTTAAAAGGAAAATAAAATTAAATATATTATTTTATTTATTATAATAATAATAATAATAATAAATATGAATTTATAAAGCGCAAATTATCATTAAAATGTTCAAATGCGCTATTTACAATAAGAAAAAAAAATGTATAAATTAAAATACATATGACAAAATTATATCAAACAAATGCTTTCCGAAAAAGGAATGTTTTCAATTTAGATTTAAAAGATTCATGAGATGGAGAGTTTCTGATATCGATCGGATAATTAATTAATTTTTTTGTATTTATTTTTTAATATGAATTAAATTATTTTGTGAAAATAGTAAATAACCTTAACTTCAATCACACATACAGTGTCAAATGGAGCTGAACAAAACTTTCAGTAAAAACAAAAATTAAACTTAGTCTAATCTTTGGGTCCTTCTTTTGATTATGAAAATATAGTCAAATTTGAATTTTGATCACAAAATTTCAGAGATAAGCATTGGACTGATAAGCCATTGTTATTCTAATTTATTTACCTGTTCAAGTTGCATCCTTGCTTTCTCTAAATCTTTCATCTTAGCCTTGTCTTCTGCTCTCTTGTACCTTAATGTCTCTACTTTTTCTTCCAAATCTTTGATAACTTTGTCCTTTTCCAAAACCTTATATTAATAAAAAAAAATCATTCAAAGAAATTCCGTTATGAAACTGAACATAAATTTATGAATGATAAATGTGTTCCAATATTGACAACGAGCCTACAGTACATACCATCATAGCTAAAAAACCTGTAACTCTTATACTCATACTCTGTAAGTTTGAATTATTAAATGAATTTTATCAAATGATTCAGTGTTTCAATTTAACAAACTTAAGGAAATAGTTTTTAAAAAACTATTAAATGTGTTGGCAAGTAGATACAAACTTAATGTAGTGTTGATAAATGAATTATCATCGCTGTAGGAATGAAGAAGCTGACATTTCGAGGGTGAGCCCTTTGTCAAAGCATCAGGGCTCACACTCAAAATGTCAGCTTCTTCATTGCTACGGCAATAGAAATTAATTTATCAACACTACTTCAAGTTTCAATTTAACAGAACTTTGTCAGTTTGCCTGTGGCAAAGTCATCAAAAAGGTTTGCTGAATAAGGTGGGCAAGTTAAATGTAATTACAAAAAATTTACACGGAAAAGAGAAAGTGAAACCTGCTTGCCCTTTGGACAAACTCCAGGAAATCCTATTTTGGCCCCACACTTCATCTTCAGACTGCACAATCAAATTTTTGACCCACACCTTTTAAATTTGTTTGCCACCCTGTCAGTAGTGAAATTATCAAATCTTTGTCAATGTTTATTAAGTGTATAAAAATTACTGAATTTTTCTTACCTTTTTCTGTAATTCTAAGACCTCATCAGCTGATACCGATGGTCCTACAGCTGTTGGTCTCTTTACAATAGACTGCTGCATAGCAGTTGATGCTAAACTTGACTTAGGAGATTCTCCTGTCAGCTGAGTTGGGGAGGACTTACTTTCAGAACCAACATTTTCTAAAGAACCTCTAGATCCAAATGCCTGACAGATAAAAATTTAAAATTATTTCTAAATACTTAATGTATATATTTTCAAGTAAACAATTTAAACAATAGATATAATTGTAGTTTTAGCATTGAACCTGATTGGCTTGCACAAACTTGGTTATCAGTTTTATCACCTTTTGCATACTGATGCCAAGTTGAAAAACTTACACAGGGAGCTAAAAATAATTTTCTTTACTAAATGGCAGAATCTGATCTCATCCTGCAGATAAACATGTCTGAAGTAATATATCAAACACGAGAGACAGTGTTTCATCACATATCCAAACACGTAGTATTTTTGACGAAATTCGAAGTCTTTGGAAATGTGATGAAACACTGTCTTGAGTATTTGATATATCTTCTCAATCAAAACTAAAACTAAGGAGTAAACAAAGAAATAAAATCGTAAAAATATATGCTAATTAAGATCACGTATCCAAACCATGGTCACGGTTATGATTTCTTTTGTTTTAACTTGATGAATTATTAATGAGTTTGAGAAATATTACTTCAGACATGTTTGTCTGCAGGATGAGCATTTTTTAATAACATTAAAAAGTAACATCACATCATAAGCTGTATATTATTTTATTACTAACCACAGATTCACGCAAAACATTTTGACACACACTCTATGTTCTTGGGCAACCAAACTTTACACAGTGCTTTACCAAAAGGCAATTGGATACAAAAATTTTGGCGCACCCTGCTTATATAAATTTTGAAGATAATCAGAATTGGGGAAAGGTTTCAACCATGATTTCTCTATTCTTCACTTAACTGCTAACCTTTTCTTTTTTGGTTGAAACTGGCGTTCTTCCAGGCTGAGGGATGCCTGAACCATGAGGAATTCTCGATGTTTTGGGTTGAGGAGGGGAGATACTGCCACTTGGTTCGTCTGGGAGTATATTTATCTGTGACTGCCGCACAAATATGCCATAATTATCTTCACACTTGAAGTATTCTTTGCCTTGGACTAGAACAAGTGTGAATGGATTAGCTAATGATCCTGTCTTTTAGGTTTCTACAGCTCACTGTTTTTCAATATTCTAGTTTTTTACTTTTTTTTCCAATATTACATGTGTAGGATTTAATTTGCTGTAAATAAAGTTATGAAAGTAAAGTAATAGAACAAAAAAATCTGAATTCAAACAAAAATTGATCACCCTCAGACAGTCTTGACAAGTGCAATTATTTAATCTTTACTACACAAAAACTGGATTATCACAAAAACGATGATGAAAAGAAAATCTACTTCCTAATTATGTTGTATGGATAGGTAGTTCTATGGCTATTATAACAACGCCACTTTGCCATCGGCCATAAACTAATATTTTTATAGACATTTATTATGTCTTATATATTTTCAGTGATGGGCTCTGAGACGTAATTTAATCAACTTTAGGTTGAAATGAACATTAAGCCATCGCTGCAATAAAAACAGAATATGAAGCTACGTACGAGCGTTAGTCCTTCGTCAGATTGGCTTTGACTCTCTGTAGACCGTAGATTTAGTCTGACATCTGATTTCAAATTATATTTATTTTGGAAGCTATATCTTACCCGTCCCGTTATTCTTGCCAACAGCTTCGTTAAGAATTACTCCAATCCATTTTCCTGAAGCAAACTGAGTGGCTCCAACAAAAGCGATGGTGCCAGTTAAACCCTTTCCGACAACCTCCACTTTCATACCAATCTTTGCGGTAGCCATCTTGTAGAGTTGAAGCTGAAAATGGAAATTGAAGAGCTTTTTGACAGCAACAAAAACCCTCTTTTTACGTCACTTATCAATTTTTTTCTTTTCGAAACTAACAAAATCGTTTTGCGCGAAACAAAATAAATGCCGGCACACACGATCTCAATATTATATTTGTATACGAAGCGAAGACATTTTAAATCAGAAGGGTTAAAAGGAGGTGCGCCCACAATCTCCCTATCAGTTCAGCGGTTTCATACGAAAATCAAAAGTACTTCATGCAGTTTCAGGTTTTCTAGCTCCGCAGATTAGAAAATTTCGAGATTATGTATCAGTCAAATGAAACCCCCACCCTAACCCCCCCGGGACATACTGGGAGAAAGGTGGGGGTATGGAGCTGTATTGAACAAAAAGATGGCCCGATGGGGGTGGAGATTTGTCAAATATTGACACCCTGAGGGGAAAACGTGGCGACTTTGATAACTCCGTGCGCAGAAGAAATTTTATATATTAAAGGAAGAGTGAGTTGTTCTTGATATCGTGGAGGTAA
>JAOEHV020378002.1:0-24205 GCA_025447995.2 Isaurus tuberculatus | reverse complement strand
ACTTTTTAAATTCATTTTGAAAATGACGTCCAGCGAGACGTCGAAACGTCAAATCTCGCCGTGTATTTTTATAGTTATGATAAAACAGACAGTCAATAAATTAATTAAGTAATTAAGACATTAAATTGATCTGTCATGGTTCTGTTGACAAGACCTCAGCGTCTTCTCAGATAAGGACGTTAAACTGTAGGTCTAGTCTCTGGACACTCTTAATTTGGGGACTTGAAACTTGTCTTAAAGAGCAGGGTAGAGATCCCGGTGTTGTGGTCTGTTTATTTCACTGAGGGCATTTCTTAATGTTTGAAGTAAATGTAAGCCGCTGTAGCGGACAATCTAAGACCCTCTACTGTTGAATCCTGTATTAACTTGGAATGTGAACCTGAAAAGCCCCATGGGAGAGGTTTCACAATAAAATTGAAATTGCTTCAATGTGTTTGTCTCTTGTGTAATGTCTCGAATCTGTCGTATGAATCAGTTCTGTTACGGTAACTTGTTTCATTACAGAAAACCTTAGGACTTTGCTGCTGCACTTTAAGCTCAATAAAAGTTGTTGAGTTTTCAAAAATATCTTCCCCTTGGAAGGTGAGTATTGAAAGTCGCTGTTAGCAATTTTAATCAACATCACTTCCGTCATATTAATCTTTATTTCACCATTTACCCATCCTTTTTTTGTTTTTTCTTCAGGATAAATATTGCATTGTCAGCGGAATCTTTCCTTTTATGATTTCGTAACTCATCGAATACACGCGTTTTTTTATTTATAGATTATTGTCAAAGATTTCGTACCGCGGTTATTTATCCACGATGTGTAAACGATCTTTCCCGTAATGTACGCACTTTAGTTATTTATATTAAAACGACATCATTTTAATCATCAGTATCGAATAGTGTCATTACAATTATCATCCCAGTCATCGTTATCATCATCGTTTTTGTCATCTTTATCATCACCAGTATCGCAATCATAATTATATGATTAACATCATCATTACCTCCACCAACGTCGTTTTCCCCATCGTCATCATTATCACCGTCATCATCTTCATCATCACCATCACATCTATTATCGCCACCATAATACAGAAAGATACCTTTATTGAAGGAGTTTAATCCTGTCAGCTGAAAAAAATTTTTTTTGAAGTAGGAGCCTATATTATCATCATCGTTACTATCGCCGTAATGATTGTCATCATCACCAGTATCGTCAATACTATTATTATTGTTTTCACCTTTATTATGATTTTAAAGTTCTGTTTTTACTTCAGCCCTATCTTCCTTGCCACAGTCCCATAATCCTCTGTGGTCACGAGCTTCCTCTTAGTGACTACATTCAGTTTGTAGAGGTTTGTGATCAGTTGACGACAAAGTTTTACGAGAAGATCAGGTATGAAAACAATATTCTCGCAACGGGAATTAATGGCTAATAATCAGTTTTGATGGCAATGAAACAGTTTATTAACACGAGGCGATTATCTCATTCCATTGACGTGATCGACAACAAATCGTATCACCTAAATCTAACCTAAAGCCCTAATTATATGAAACGAGCTAGCCCGGTTGAGCGGGTTGAAAACACAGCCTTAGCCCGGTATTACATGACACGAGCCGGGCCGGGCCCGTCTTGCTAACCTCGCCGAGACTCTTCGAACTGTTCATACGCAATGAGTAAAACTGCTAAAAAAGTGTTCGTCGACTCGTCAAGGCGAGGCCGGGCCAGCCCGGTTGTGCAATTATTAAACCCGGTTTGCCGGTATCCCGGACGGTTGTTACCGAGATCTCGGCAAACCGGGCTGAAAATTTTCCTTGTGATCGCAAGCAAAATTTTTACAAAGTTCATGCTGATAGCCGGGATCTCGGTAGAAAAACTCAGCCCGCTCAACCGATCTAAACCCTGTGACAGAATAATTTGATAAAAAAAATTCAGCAACGAAGATAACAACATCCATTTCTCCACTGTGGACAGAGAAAGTGACCCTATTAACTTAAGAATATTAGAAGCCCTCTGCAATGATAAACTACAATCTTTTTCTCAATTCTAGAGAAGAAGAAAAGAACTAAACAACTTATTGTTCTAATATTATTGTTTTCATTTCCACCGTCCTAGTTCGTTCACCTTTTGTATTTCTGGTTTATTTACTCTAGTTTCACACCCCTGGGACCCTTCCGTTTTTAGCCACTTTGTTTTTATTATCAGCCCAATCTCTATTATTTGCACGCACTATTGCGCGTATACTTTTTGTACTTGTCGATTTTATGCATTCTCTCATTTACATCCCTGATAATGTTGTTGTACGGCGAAAGCTTAGAAGTTTTTTTTTAAGAAATCTTAACAGCTTTAGGCCGCAATAGCGTTTTATACCTTTTATATAGATTTACTATGCTTTTCAAGGACAACTTTCGTAAATTAGTATTTATTCTATGTACATCTTTCCGTAAGATGTTTTTTATTCATTATTCAATTTGGATGACAACACCTAACTATTTCTCTCTTTTGTGTTTATGATTAACAAACATGCGTGGTAAACCAACCATGATCTTTGACTTACTCCCTCCCTGAAAAGTTATTACGTGAGGTCCGCTGTGGTCTCAGTTTGCACCCTTCCTCCCCATGAAAATTTCTCGTCTTGAAATCTGGGTCAGAATTTGCATAACAATTTTAGCACTCGTGCGTGGTGCTATTGTCCGACCGGTAAAGCAAAAAAGCGAGATTTCTTATAATATTCGATTGATTCAGTTACCTAAATACGTGGTATCTAGTTCATAAAAATTAAAAAAGTCGAGTATCTTAAACATGCAAATGTGAAGGAATTTGTAAACTTTTTTAACGTCAGAGAAACCTTTGCAACTAAACACTTTGACAGCACTAATGTGTTAAATCCTTTGCTATGTAAATATTCTTTACCTGTTAAACGGACTTAACTTCAATACTCCAATACGATAAACAATTGCTAATAAACAGTTTTGATAGTTTTGAGAATAAGACATGTTGACTTACCGTAGAATTAAGACTGCTGTGTGATCGTTTGTTAGTCATATCATGCTCATCTACAGCTGCCAGTGTGTGAGGCGGTCTAACATTCTATTCATGCCAACGGACCGAACAAGTTTGATACTTCTATTCATGTGCAAATTAAAGTCTGTTTACATGAGACTTCTTGTCCCGGGATGAAAGTCTACCCTGGTAACTTGTCATTTTCTTGTTGCTCTTTCTCATGGTTTGGAGACGGGATGAGATCATTGAGGGTTGAACTCGTCCCGGTTCTAAGCACCAGGATGAGATAACCACCCGGAGTGGAAACTTCAATGTAAACAGTTCTCTCGGGTTGAATGTTTCATATAAACGCTTTTCCAGGCGGGATGAAGTTTATCCCGGGCGGGATGAGACAAATTAACTTTTATCCCGGGGTGTCGGGACGGAACCACTCATGTAGCAAAATATTTCTCGTCTCGTCCGATGACGACTTTCATCCTGCGAAGAAAGTCTCATCCGGCCTATCTTGTAAACGGGCCCTTAGTGTCTGATTGAAATAGACCCGTCTTGGACGGTCAAGTTAACTTGTAATTGACACAGAAGCTGAATGTTAATACGTCTTTTTTTCACCTGATTTTTTATCTCTGAAAATTCCACCAGAAATGCAAAGTATTTTTCTCCAACTCTGATTGCCAACAATACGTGTCACTAACGATGAAACAGAGCTACTTTTAATTATCTAACGACAATCGAGTAAGATGAAAAACTACAGCAGTATTCGGATATCTGCGGCAATCTTGTTTTGCTGTCAAGCAAAATCATTAGTTTGCCCGCCACTGGTTTGTTGCTATGGACAATTGTTACGTTCTAAAAAGGCCCATGGCATACATGTTCTTTGAAAAGTGAACAAGACAGTGATTTGATCTGACTTACCAACAAACGTGGTTGCCCAAATTTCAATTCTAGCTTGGCGCCGTCCAATTTTTTTTTTTCTTGCTAATTCCCAATTATTGCTTCCTCCTTGGCGTTCCGTTCTTCCAAGTTTTTCGTCTTGTATCTTAAGCTCAGCGCAAACGGTGTCAACCTTTTCTTAAACATGCGTTCAATTTGCTGAACGGCATTGTTTAAACCGTTTGCCACCCCCTTTTTACAAAGTTGAAACATGTGGAAGCGAAAAATTAAGCCGCTTCCGCGCTCTTTCTACATTATCGAAAAAGCGCGTCTACGGAAAACAATGGGTCGTAGCCTGGTATTGAATACTAGATTTCTCGCGCAGTTTTTATAAAACAAAAGTTTAAAGCATTATTGAAAGCGTTTTCCCACCCAATGTCCAACATCGTTCAAAAACTCTTCAACAGCGTTCAACAAAATTGAATGGATGTTGAAGCAAGTATTCATACCGTTTGCACCCGGCGTTACTGACTAGATTTTTGTTTTGCTTTATTTCAAGAACCAGTCAGTTGGTCTCATGCGCTTATAGTCGGGGATGGTAAGTTAGTTTGCAGTTTATAAGAGTTAACAACAATAACAAATTGCAAAAGATCCCTTCATGCATCATTGGATTCAGAAATGACTCAAGAATGTCTTGCTACATACGTTGAGCTAATCTTAAGTGACCCTATAGCTCACTTGGTCACAGGGTTTTTATCAAAAGTTATACAAATTAATTTAATCAATTGACCTTTTCCTAACATTTTTGGTTTCGTAGCTCAGTTGATCATACTGGAAATATCTCAGAGTTCACGAAGTTTTCACCGTCATTGACACCAACGAACTGAATGAACTGTCGTTTAGTCACTCAGTTATTAGATCTTTTTTTTTTGGCGATATGACAGAGGTGACAGGTTTTTCAGTCTCATAAGGTCCCAATAATTTGCCCTTCTCTTCGTAAATGAAATTTATAAAGAAAATGAATCCTAGTCTTAATCTGCAATCTGATTCTATATTCATATGAATTTTTTTTTGTTTGAATTTGTAGTATTTTTGACATACCGTACCATTTAACAGTCCTTTAAACCTATTATACAATTTATTATTAACCTATTATATTTATATCCTCCATTTGCTCTATTGTTTATTTAGCTTCATATATGCAAAAAAATCTTTTTTAACCTCACTTATTATAATGTCGAAAGTTGCTACATATTTTTATCAGCTAACTTTACAATTTGCTTTGTCAATTTCTCGTAGTAAAGAAAATGGTTTTGAGCTTGTTCCCCGGGATAGTTTCTTTATAAGCTTTGCTATATTAAAAAACTAGTGGGTTCTTTCACGTTCAAATGGTTTGAATTCCTTTTCATGACGTTTTTATCAGCCGAGAAATGCCATTTTCTGGGATCCCGAGCCTCGCAGAACAGATTCTATCAAGTGCAATCCTGGAATCCCAAAGTGCCGCTCCAGAGCGGACAATCTACCAGGAATTCTTCGATGATCCTCACACGTGCTCTCCGTCGTTACCAGGCTCTTTGTGTTTTTCTCTTATCCCGACCATTTGTGAGTTGAATAAAAGAGTACAGCAAAAGACTGAGACAACCATGCAGGGGAGCGTATCATGGCATGATGGATTGGGAAGTGCCTCTGGCTCAAAGGAATGGCAATACTGCGTTATGTCACAAGATGAATTATTCTCACGGTCTGCTGTGGTATGTTTTAAACCTATAAATGTTTTTAACAATTTTAATCTTCCTTTGAATCTTAAAAATTGGTTTGTATTTCAATGCTTACCTTTTCTATAAGACTAGAGTGATTAATGTTATCCAACAGGCTCTAGCGTTAACGTGCTATATACTACTTATTAAGCGAGAGTGAGGTCATTACAGGAAAATCTCAGACCGAGGCCTTGTTGTAATGACCGAGCGATTGAGCAGCCAATCAGATTACAGGAAACTATATCTAGCCATATAATAATGCTTCTTAACGTGATAAGATTATACAGATTAGGTTTACCTTTAAAGCCATTAATACTCAGAAAAACGTTCTGAGACCTAATCCCCTTGTAAATCAGTGAGTATAGCGTTTTGCCGTTGTACGGAGTCACATGGATCCAGTCCCGTAGTGTACTATTGGATTTACCAAAAACAAAAAACAAGAATTTATTTCATATGAAAGCTTAAATTGAACCAAGAGTCTTTAGTATCAAGCAACGTAAGATTTTAATGAATTTTCGATGTTTCCGAACAACTCCTAGTTTATTAGAAATGTAACTTTATGTTGGTTTCCAGGCTTTGCTTGGTATTCTGGAGGGCGGAGGGAGAAATGGCGAAATAAAGTTGTGCGATAGAACGGGGACAGTTGTCTGTAACGTGGCAAGTATTTCTGAAGATTGTAGTTATCATCAGTGTGAAACTAACTACAATCTGGATGGGAACAAAGAAGATAGGTAAAACTATTGTTGTACTAGAACCACCTTGTTGTCCTTCCTTCCTTCCCCATGCACTCTATTCCTTTATTTCATCCACTGTGTCCCGATTTCCTTCAGGGTTATAAAAAGTAAATATTCCGAGTCTCATTTCTTTAGGAATTATGGTTTCGGTGATATTACGAGTCCATGTGTTATATAATTATAACCCTGGGACGTAGTGGAACATTTACAATATCGTATTGTTCAATATATATTTTTTTTAATTTAATGTTACTAAGTTTTCCTCCTAGCATTTTTAAGGTTTTGTAGAACACTGATACCCTTTAATAGAAATATCGTTTATGGACCCCAAAGATTCATTACTTGCTTGAACCATTACTTGACAAGTTTTTTCAAGTTTTAATCTTTTTCATTAGAATATGTTGAGTGATCGTCTGGGTTACAGTAGTCCCGAATAGGACTTTTTTTGGTGACTGTCATTTCGACTGCCTGTGTGGTAGTCAATATCAGAATCAAAACACTTGTTAAATTTAACTCACGTGTGCATGAGGCTAGCTTAATGACCCTGACAACCTCTGTCCATCAAGGCAAGGTTCTTATACACTTAAAATCTCTTTATGTTCATATCATTGTAGTATCATTTATTTAAACAACCAAGTATTTATTGCAATTGGAAATAAAGTAGAAAGCCGAAAAATCTTGAATTGGAAATATTGGATTGTTCAGGCGGGCCCTAATTTACTGCATTTCATTTGACAGAGCTGTTTGTGGTAACCAGTGCCCCTACGTCCAGACATGGCATATTGGCGCTCTGATAAGAATCAACAAGTTTCAAGTAGTGGTAGAACAGTTTCCAAACAACTTGGAAGTTGGTAACTCTTTGAACGATCAGTCAACACTCAGTTGCTTTTATATTCAATTTTCTATGAAAGATGTAGACATTCTTCTTGCGTCGCAACATGTAAAAGGTGCTTTTGGAGAATCTCTACAGAGAGACGAAAGAGTAAGTTCTGGTGAAAACCAGTCCACCTTGGTTTCGAGTAACGTAAGAGCGGAAGATTCCGCGCAAAATTGGAAATCGCATTCCGCATTGTTATTTCTTGCACGCCATGTGGAAAACAGCATTTTGCAAAAGTCAAGTGAACCTGGGTTTGTTTTCAAAAGCGGTGTCGATATAAAGATTATTGGTTATCAGGACGAGCAAGAATCGTCAGCACACAATGTGGGTCCAAGGAAAATTTTCCAGGTAGACTCCCTGGCTGTCACAGACTTTAAACCGGTGACAAAGTCCGCCCAACTGAAACTTGAAGGCTCCTATGTTTATTTGCGCGAGCTCTTACATCCAGGATGTTTGTATATACTTTCTGAAGTATATTCCAAGCAGAAGGACTCGATACTTCTCAAAGTGCGCGATACTTACGGTCTCAAGCCAGTTATCACATTCATTTCCCGTATGAACTTGATACGAGTGTCTGAACATCAGACGTCTTTGCCATTACCTAGAGAGGCCTCTGTGGGAACTTCAGCGCCCACGGCGTTAAAAGAAGCAATGGATGGTGTGCGAACAAGCTTCATTCGGGATTATCCTTTAGAAACTGTTAAGAAAGTTCTTTCTGATGTCGGAGCCAGAGAACGAAGGTAATGTAAGTGAACCAAAACGGTTGCGTCGTTATCAAAGGACAGGAACATCGACATTGTTTAAAACCTATCAGTTTTTATTCATATCAATTTCTAAAGCATGGGATAGTTTATTTACTCAAAATATTTTCCTCGGCACAACCATCATCAATAATAATATATTTTAAAAATATTTAATAATAATATCTTTTATCATAACTGCATTTCCATTCCTTCACAACCTTCATCATCAACATCATTACCAATATTAATATCAGTATCTCATTTATCTCTATCCAGCCGAATATCAATTAAAACGTCATTAATATAATTATTATCACTTATATTATAACCACAACAATCGTCATCCTTGTATCAATACCATTATCAATATCACGATCAATGTTGTCTTTTTCATTAATCCCATCCTCGTCGTCTATATCCTCAGAATTGCTTCCGACGCATAACCAACATCACTACCTCCATCATCACAGTCATCATCTTTGTTATCGTTTTGCACCGGTATTATTCCTCTCTTCTTTAAAAAGGTGATGATAACAACTACTCTTGTATTTTACATTTTAAAACATGTTTACCCTTGGGCCTTTCAATGTACAATTCATCAATGTCAAACGATACTCTTTATTTTCTTCCAGTGTTAACACCAATCTTGTTAGCTTCCGCGGTGTCATTGTACAGCGGGAATACCGTAAATCAGATGTCCATCTTCAGCAACTGCCAAATGGATTGGTCGACATACCCAGATACGGACCTGTAAAATTAGCTGACCTCGAGACTCTGAATCTAGGGTTTTATTTTATTGGGAACCAAACTGTTGTTCTTAAAATCCAAGACGTTGAATCAATGAACTCAGTGATGGTGTATCTTGACCTTAGCCGCACAAGCTACATACGGGGCCTTATTCCAGGTAATTTTTTTTATAAACCGTATTTATTTTTTTATGCATGGACAATGCATTTTATTATATGGCTAGATAGTTTCCTGTAATCTGATTGGCTGCTGTGAGGGCGAGATTTCTCCGTAATGACCGGTCATTGTATAAATATTTTATAATGACCAGTCATTTTAAGAAATTTTTTTTTTCCTATTTTTTCTTTTTCATTTTTGCCTGATTTTCATGACGACTGCCGATTTGGCTGAGTGAACATTGTTTGAAATGAATGCGCATGCGGATATATTCCGGTGTTTTTTTCGTTTTCTTCCGAAAATAGACTAAAGGCCATATAATAAATAACTTTTTAACCTTGTCCGCTTGGTCATTACATGGAAATCTCAGACCTCTGTCTTGTTGTAATGACCTCGCTATCGCTCGGTCATTACATCAAGGCCTCGGTCTCAGATTTCCCTGTAAGGACCTCACTCTCGGTTAATAAGTAGTATATTATGACCCCGATCCATATTTTAAATTTATTAGAGCTGTTGAGTGCAGTCGCCTAAGGCCAAATTGTTCATTTAACAATAAATTAAAGTCGAATAAAGAAACATGAAGTTGATCGAAAATCCTGGTATAGGCAAGATTCCCAAAGAAATTTACATTTTTCAATCAAAGATGTGACAGTTAAGATCAATTTACCTTATTTGTTTTATCGCACGCAAATAATCCTATACGCGAATCGTCATTGATAATAATACAAGGCACGACTGCCTCACAACATGACCCACACGATATGGTCTTATTCTTTTACAACTTTGTTTAAATGTCTGTTAGTGCTTTTGCTTGGTGGAATATACACCTGCATGATAAAAAAGTCCAAAAGGTCACTTGGCAATCACATACTACCATCAACTCACTATATGACAACTCTTCTCTTCTTTCCACCATTATTCGACAAAGAAAAATAGCAGTAGTTGGTCATGTGGTGGGACACGATGAAGCAGCTGACCAAAATCTTTTATGGACTCCGAATGCAAAAAGAAATGTTTTGAGATCCAGAACAGCTTTAGCCAACGTTCTGGAAGAAGACACTGGACTCAACGGGGATGAATTACTCACAGCAATGCTAGATCGAGAGTGCTGAATGAAAATTTCAGTTCATGTCAACGACTCCGTCGGATGCGGATAAGACTAAGACTAAGTGCTGTTGCTATTACTTCAGCCTGCTACCCCGGTCTCCTCGAAGTATTTGGGAGCTAGCTGCTAGAGGAGTGGGGAGAAAAAAACAAAAAGAGTATTGCTTGTTTCCCAGAAAGTTTGATTGTAATTTATTCTCGTTTCCCATTCTAATGGTTCTGATCTTTTTCAAAAGTACTTAAAAAATCTAAAATCTCTTATTGTTTTTTTAGGCGCTATTATACAGTTTAGACGACTTCAGAAGAAGTATTCACAGAAAGGAAACGCTTATTGTCGATTTGAAGTTTGTTCCTCAGTAAAAGTAGAACGCATTGCAATAGCTAGATACAATGCATCACCTGAGAGTCGGCCATTATTAAGCACTAAATCCAAAAGGACTGGAACAGACATTGAAAGATCTTCATATGCCCACATTATTGACCTTATAAGGAATGAGTCGTGTGGGAGACTGATTCAAACTATTTTAGAAATCCGCTGTAGGGTGACGAATGTGCAGCGGGCGTTGTTACGCTGGACATGCTGCAAGTGTGGACATCTTGTGGTAAAGGAGGAATGTAGCACAGCTTGTGGGATGTCCAGTGGCTGCAAGTTTAACGCTGATTTGAGGTTAGTGATACAAATTTATTTCTTCCATTTAAAGGGATCCAATAACTACTTGAATTAAGCCTTTTCTCTCCCTGCGGAGCACAGGTAATCGAAATGCTACGTTGAACCTCCTGTTGAGGGCTGTAATCTTCCTAGTTTCTGTTCCATATAGGTCAAACAACTTTACGTTACAGTTGAAGATGCTTACTTCGGTCTGCTCTTCTATTTCCCTGAACCTCCATACTCGATCGAGTATTTTGAAGGCTGTTCTCGCTTGTAAGATCTCATCGCAAGCAATATTCTGCAAGACGTTATCATGTGTTCATCTGCGCTCGACGGAACAGATTTTGGCGGAAAGTCGACTCTATGGAGGGAGGAAAACCCCTGAGATCCACAATCTCAGCCCTCGTGCAAACCTAAGGATTCGAACTGGGGTCTGTAGTGGTGGGAGGCTTGAGTGATAACCACTAGGCCAACCTGACTCCCGTAAGGAAGTTTTGATCTACCTGTCCTTTGTTTATCTCTTACTGCTATAGCAAACCGCTTTGATAAATGCAACATAATTGGCTACACTACTAAAGGTTTTTTCAATTCCCGCTAGTAGCGAAAAATCTCTTTTATATTTCAAATAAATACGTTCACTCAAACTCAGTCTCACATGTCTTTCAAGACGTTAGCGCCAGCAACAGCTGAATAAACTTAAACATATTGGATAAAAAATATCTTGTTCGAACTAATGATGTTGGGATGACAGATCATAATCGTCATCACCATCATTATCATCACTTATCATCACACTAATTAACGCCATCATCATACAATGATCATCGTTACTATCAGTCATCATCCAGAATTTATTGCATGTACTTAATACAAATGCTGAAAACGTTTCTCGCTAGATGTTTGATCGAGGATGGAACTGGTGAGGCACATTTGTACTTGTACGACGAATTGGTGCCGCGCCTACTCAAAATGACGTCACAAGGATGGTCTCGTCTCCAGGCCCTCGCAATGAGCACGGGTGAAGTTTTATACCTAAGGAACAGTTACGGCGGGCAGCCGCATATGCTAGTATGTACACATCTCACTTTTATTTTCGGAAAAAATGACACTTTTGTGTCTTTTTCATTTAACAGAATGTTTGTTTATTGTTTGTGTTACAAAAAAATAATCCTCGAGTAATATATTTTTATGCAATAAGTTAATGATGCGATTCTCTTTTATGGTTCATTCCCCATTTCAGGTATACTACTCGTGTTTTAGCCGTCCCTGTGTTAAGTATATTGTACAAATTTGGGTAGTAAAGCTTTGATTAAAGATAACGCAAGTGTGCAGTGGCTGCCGAGAAACTTGGTTTAATTTCAGGCTTCAGCAAAAGAACAAAGACTTCTCAGACTGACTTTAAAAAAAGGGTTTCAGAACCGATATCAAAAACAGGGTTCATTTCGTTCAGTTAAAACCATTATAGTAAAATAATGAATTTCAATAGAGGCCTAAAGATACTGTTAAAAGTTGCTAAAATTTTTTTAAATGATAAAAGGCCTACAATCAATGTTCCGAGCTTTCGCCGGTCTACGGCATCATCAGGGTATGAATATAAAAAGCGTAGCGGAGTTATAAATGCCAGCTAACGCGATCGACCGTAACATGGATAAAAGATCTGAATATGATTACAGAGTTCCCGTAAAACAAAAGGCGTGACTATAATGAAGCAAAGGAACCTAACAGTTCAAAAACCCTCATCAGCATCGTCGCCCTAGAATCTGACCCCGTAAATTTACGCTTCCATGGATGGAGCCTTTTTTATACGCAAACTTCAGCCCACTATAAACTCGCGAACAGAACTTACCGAACTCAACGAACTTTTATTTTGAATTGCATTTTTATTTTGAATCGAACTTTTATTCTGAATTGTATTTTTCTTTTATCATTATCTCTTCATGCATTCTTTTGCTTCATTATAGTCAAGCCTTTTGTTTTACCGGAACTCTATAATCATATTCAGATCTTTTATCCATGTTACGGTCGATCGCGTTAGCTGGCATTTATAACTCCGCTACGCTTTTTATATTCATCCCCTGATGATGCCGTAGACCGGCGAAAGCTCGGAACATTGATTGTAGAACTTTTACCATTTTAAAAAAATCTTAACAGCTTTTAACAGTAGCTTTAGGCCTCTATTGAAATTCGTATTTTTACTATTTTACAACATGCTACTGAAGGACAGCATAAACTATATATAAAACCCATTATTAGGTTGAACATATGGTGTCGCATACTCAAGTAGTTGTCCTCTTGTTTACAGAGAGGCACGGCAAACATCTCAAGCAGACACACAGAAGCTAAAGCGACATTGGAGGAATATTGTCTGTCACCATTTGTCAGGCGAATGATTAACCTGCATTGCAAACACTTCCGTTTGGCGTCAAACCGTGTAAAATCGAGTTCTCAAGATGGAGGTAGTGCATTCGATAATTTTATTGTTATGGACTCAGTTGTTCAAAAGCTGATCAGCATCAACACATAGTTAATGTAATAGTCCACGTTTCTGCTTCCTAACATTTGTAAACTAGTTTTGCCGGCCGAAAGTCCTGGGGCGGTTTCAGGGGTAGTTCAGTTAGTTCGGTCGATATCCCAGTAACTAGGCAACCGATCAGTCGTGTTTATTTAGGTTTTACGAGGCTTTGATAGTGGCGGTAGTTTGTAAGATGCTGACGTTTCGCGCGTTGAACTTTGTCAGAGAATTAACGCCCATGGCGGGAACCCGCCTTGACGGGAATCGAAACCCATGACCTTTGATTTTAAATGACTTTCGCTAGGGAAGTTGTTGCTCTGAGGGAGGTCTAACGCTCAAAACGACAATATCCTACCCTTCTTATGGCGATGATAAAACGTTTCAACCTTGGCTTAAATCATGCATATATGTGACGATCCCTAATTACAAGAAATTTATTTCTACCGATTAGGCAAGTCTGCTACTTTTTGGAACAAATAAAAACTGTTGATGTAAAAATGTAGCCGCTATCAGTCTTTTTTGGTGATCGTAAAAACATTTCTTTGCAAGAAACGTTGCACCTGTTTGAGATCATTTACGTCAATACGAGAAAATGGATTTAGAATCAAGCTGTTAAAGGAAAACATCATGGGGAACGGAATGCTGACGAATTCCAGTTTACTAACTAAAGGATCTTCAGGTCACGCAGTGTCCTTTCTTGTCATTCCATTTCAATATTCGTCAATCCGCCCCTACACTTTTTAACTTTAATTTACCTGCTCGTATTTGTTAATTACCTTTGTTTCTTGTGTTATCCCTTTAATAGGGTTCGAAAGCCGGAGTATTACTATCGACGCTATGGAACACAAAACGCTAATACTGCCCAAGTTGCACCTGAAAGCTGTGGCAATCGATGATGTAGATTATGTTCAGGAGATAAGACGCCTCTTGGACCGGAGTTACACTTCACTCGTAGCTTAGGGTTTTAAGAATCTAAACATGGATCTTTATTGACTTCAACGATATTCAAGACGATGTAAAACGTGATACCGCGGGAATTATTTTTAGTTATTTTAGTAGCAGAGAGAGATGTTTGTATTGCAAGTTAATTTTCATACAGTGTTTGATTTGAATTTTTGGAGTTATTACGTTTAACAAATATGTATCAAGTGATATCGGATTGATCATTACAAAGAAAGAGAATGAGCAAAGATAATAAAACTTTCTGTTGATTTTTAAAGCTTTAAGTTGACTTCTTTCTAGAAAATAAGAATAAGTTTAAAAAATGAAATGTTAAAACAGTAACTGGGAAAAAAGAGGTAAAGGAACCTAACAGTCTTCTTCAGCGCCGAGATGTTTTCTTTTACCAATCTTTCTGTTGTTTTCTTCTATACACGATTTTTTCCTTTACTGATTTTTTTTCGTTTTTTGCTTTTCTTCCACAAAATCTCTACCCCCTAAAAAGACTCAGGCAGCTGGGCTGAACTAAGCAACTTTGGAATGAGGGGGGAGGGGAGGGAGGGGGGATAGGTAAAGACTAGCAGCTTTAAGTAGCAAAAGGAAAGGAAAGTTTTATTTTTAATTTAAAAAATCCTCAGAGCATTCCTTGTTTAAGTTTTTACATCTGGTACTTTCATCAGTCTTTTTAGTACACTACAGTCTACCCCTAGGTTGTGTTTTGGTCAAGAAAAGTTTCTGTAGGTGTCAGCTCCTTACACCTTGAATGACCATATTTATCATAAAGCTTTTAACCTTGAGTTGTCAATATTCTGCAATGTATGACTATCTACTTGCTACTTGCATTTCAATAGTGTTTACTCAGCTGGGGCACATGCAAAACAGACTGTGGCATTTCTTTTTTCTATCTTGTATCTTGAAAATAAAAAATATATAATAATAAACCCTTTTTCCAAATTATACTTTTTTGAAAAGTTTTTGAAAAAGCTATTGATGGGCATTAATGAGTAGGTAAAACTATGATTTAATCAACTCTAAGTTAGTCTCTTTCACAGCCATTTGTTTTAAATGGAGTGAAGCATTGCGTGGTGACATTTAAAACAAACAGCTGCTAGCGAGACTAACTCTAGATTCATATGAAGTGGAGTAGGAAGCTTTCTAGTATACTCCTGGTGATGATTAAACACCTCAACCTAGAATTGATTAAATTATGTGTTCCTCACATGTTTGGTTTGGTATATATATATATATATATATATATATATATATATAGCAACAGTATTTATCTCATTTAAGTTTTAGAATGGTACAGTCATAAGGTATCGATCATTGGTAATTTCCACTTTAAAGATTAATTGTTAACTGTGATCAGTTCAAGAATCCAAGGAGCTTGGGTCTGTGTATAATATCTGGCATTTTCTTTTCAATTACAATGCAAACATAATGCAGCTAAAGAACATAATGGTACTTCGTATTAATTGTATATAGATTCTATTCGGATGCTTCTATACTCCTAAAATAGCCTCAAGTTCCGCGATTTCTTTTTCCGTTTCATCTTTTTTCTTAAGTTTTTCCTGCTGGGTCAACTCTGGCTTTTTGATTTCCCCAGAGTCGATCTTTCTTTGCAGTTCTTCAATTTGCTTTAGTTTTTTCTTAAGATTTTTTAGTCTTTTGTGCTTCAACTCATCTGGATTGGACATAGTACTAAAAGTTTTTGTAGGCGCCACACCAGGCTGTATTCTTGTTTGTGCTAAAGTTTCTGTAACCTCAGAAACACCTGAATCGTAATCTTTTTTCTTGTTTTTTCGCTTTTTCTGCTTCCTGCTTTTCGTTTCTGCTTTATCGTCCTCATAAACTCCAGGAGGGAGTTTAGGAATGCTGTTGACCCACTGCTTTCCTTTACTTTCATATTTATCTACTTCATCTGGGGGAACATAACCTTCTTTCACCCTTCTGGCCTTCCTCCAGCTCCCATCTGCTCTTCTAGTTGCAGGAATCCATGTTCCTTCTTTTGTGCCTCCTTCAGCCATCTTGAAATTAACGATTTGCCTCGCAAATCGTCGATAATAGATCGTAAATATTCGTTACCGTCTCGGCCTGACGCGTCGCGTCTCACGAGTAACGTTTCAAAACAAAAATGGCGTCGAATGCCGGTAGAATTGTACAAACCGTAAAACCACATATACGGATGATCAACTTTCCTAAGCGAGGATCTCAACCTAGCGTTGGTAATTATAATACATTATTAACTTGGTTCGACTTTTTTTGTATGCTGAAAACGAAAACAGTAGTTTTTTTTAATTTATTCTAGCTGGCAACCAAAGTTCCAAACTTGAAGCACCGACAATTTCTGCCGAGATGTTAAAGCTTTCGACACATCAAACTATATCAACTAACACATCAGCTGGTCACACTTTACCAAGTAAAGCAATTTCAGGTGACGATTTTAACGCAGATATTTCCATAAGATCTTTGCCTGAAAAGTTTAGAAGGCGATCGCTAACGTTGGAAGAAATTGAGTTCATAGAGGTGAGTTTGTTTTACTTTCACTTTTGGACAACGCGGCTTATAACATATATGTATATTTGATCTATGGAACTTAATGTTGTATAGTTAAAATTTAAGGTAAAAATACCCTTTTTTCTCTTCTTGAGTCAGCTGCAAAAACGAATCTAAGGAACTTCTAAAATATTTTATCTCAAAGAAAGATTTCTTGCTGACATTCAACTGCCCTATGATCTACCAGTACCTAAATCAAGAGTGTATTGAAAACATGTGACATCAGATGGCCGTCAAATTTGTTTCAATATAATTGGCATAAAACATATTAGCTGAAAATATGAAACAGAAAATACATAGAAAAGCTTCTAATAACAAAAAAATAGTCAAGTTAAATAAAATTTATTAAGATAATTATTAAACAATGTTTAAGATATATTGATCATAAATGCTAATTGCTTTAATTAGATAATTAGTTTAATTAATTAATGATAATTGCTTTTTAGGAAGATTTAAGATCAGAAGTTTGGAACTTTTGCATTATTGATCTTGAATTTAACTTAAAATAATGCTTAAATTTACCTTAATTCTATTTTCATCAGTTCTAGTTGTTGACTAAAGCCAATATTACTAATTAGGGGAAAGCTCAGATATGAGGATGCCCTATACCACTTGTGATTCATGAATCACAAGAAATTATTTGATTATTTAACATTTCATGAAATATTCAGGATGTCGTTCACGTTCACGCAAAAATATTAATTTAAAATAAATAGAGCTTGTATCATGTAAAATGTGATTTTTTCATGCACCACAGATAAATAAAAAGCCCAATCAGGCGTCATGAAAAAGGTATAAGGTACCCTCAGATATAGAGATTAAGGCTGATTTGGTGGGAAGGAGGACCAGAGTCATCTAGAAAAACTCCTTAATATTCAGATCTGTAGATCAGTCAAATCTCGGCCCATATTATTAGGCTCGTTATAAAACCTAAGTCACAAAGATGGGAGATATGATTTCCAACCATGTGACTAATATTCTTCTAACTAAAAACCTGAAGTTTAACAAATTACTAAAGCTGATTCTGTTGTTTTCATTATAGAGAGGAGGCCCTGATTGGTAGCTGTGGACAGTTGATATACAAAGTTTCAAAACTTTTTTATTGCAAACTGAATCTGAATCAATTAAATGTGATGTTTCCACATTGCAGCAGTTATATATTAGTGAAATTGGAGCTCAATGTGGGAGGTGAAGCCATACATGATGTTAACCATAAGCTTTCGGAAAAACTAATTGAAAATAAACATTAACTTACAGTATGTACATTAACTTGAACTATTTTTTAATCTTTAATTCATTTTTTGAATTGTCTTTGACTAAGAAAATTTATTGTAGATGAAAATATTTCAAAATAAATGTTTGTTAAAACTGAAATTCAATTTTTAGTACGAAACCACAAATAGATGACTTTCTAATCAAATTAATGAGGTTGTTGAGATTTTTTTTTCATAAAACACCTCAGTCTTAAGTTTAAAACAATATTTTTTCCATCAATATTTTTATATTTAAACCGTATTTAGTTCATTTATACAGAGTCCCTTCCAAACCCTGACCAAAAATGTCCAAAGATCACAGCTTCTTGTTCCTTTAATATTGTTGGTTCAATGAACATAATTTAAAAAAACGATTTAAACCTGTGGAGTTATAGAGTAAGATTTAGCGTCCTCTCCTTCAAAACTAAAGCTATACCTTATCTCAACCATAGCGCTGTCTACTAAAATGCTTTTAGTAATACTACTATTATGGTTTATAGTAAGAAAGTCTACGGCTTAGCTTAAGGTTGCAAGTTTGATCTTAAACCATGTTGAAAGGGTTGGACAATTTGAATGTACAGACAAGCCCATGGTCAGTTTCTTGACTGTGTTTTCAAACAAGGTTGAACATCTGTTGCAACTTGAATGAAACTAATTTAATATTATTAATTTTGGTTAATTAATTGATTAATTTGGTTATTTTTTTTATTTCAATCAGTTTTGTAGTTATGCTCTCTAACAATTTTTTTAAAGAAAACATTGGTATGTTGTAAATGAACATAAAGATGATTATTTTATGGATTATGAGATGTGAAACTTTTTCGTTGATAAATTAAATTTAAGGTTATTTGGGCTATAACAGAAATGTCTAAACCATGATGATAACTACCACTTGAGCCAAATCAAAAATCCAAATGGTTTCAACCAAAAACCGGAATCAGTGGTTTTAGAGATATTAAAACTATACTCTGTTATCCTCAGTTATGTTTTACAATTTTTTTTTTCACTATATATTTCATCTCTTACCTAAAGTATGTCTTGTTCATAACTCATGAATGTTACGGTAGCCAGCACTTTTATCATGTTGCACATTTAAAAAAATATGATAGTTGTAAATGAAATTGTTTTTAGTGAGTAAACCAAAAAATTAATTTTGTGGATGAACAACATGAAGGAGACACATGAAGTAGATTGGTAGAAATTTGGAGAATGCACTGAAAAGAACAAAGTGGAGAGCTCATATAGGCATGACTATAAATTAAGGATGACAAATTTGAAAACTAGTCTTAAGATTTTTTAAAAATGTAGTATTTTTCAGCTTGATGAGTCAATTGTTCTCTATCAATTTGGTATTCAAACACACACCACTATTCAACTTCACTTTGGGTAACCCTTTCTACAAATTTGGCAAATTCAAAAGTATAATCTTGAACTTTTCACAAAATCTGTACAAATGGGCTTCCAAAAGTAGATTTTTACAATGTTTTCAAAATAGGGTTACAACAAATAGATTTTTTCACAAAGTTTTCAAAAATGAGTTACCCAGAGCATTAACTTCTCCTAATAGTTGATAACTACTAACTGAAAATTGTACTAAATAATTATTAAGTGTTGAGCTAAGTCACTGAGATAAAAATCTATTTATGATACAATTTAGGAAATAGCTTAAGTTTATAAAATCACATTTACTATTTATATTAATTTTGGTTAGAAAACAATTCCATTAGCAGTTCTCAAGGTAGAGACTGAGGACGCTTGCAGTGGATTTGTTGCTAGAACTGCAATTGGCAAATCCCATGTCATAGTTTCTGTATCCATATGTGCAGGTGCTTGCCATGTCGCCATGTCAGAATGTGGACTTGACATATGAATTGGCTCTGCTGCGTCAGGAACAGCTGTGGTACCAATCACAAACTCAAAATGAAGCCTCCATTTTAATTCAACTAAAAAAACAAAACAGTTTTTAATAACAACATACTGAAAACCAACATTAGTATTGATATAAATTACTATTAGTAATAGAACATAAGTTGTAAGTAAAATTACCATAAAATAGATTCGATTCTGTTTAAATGACAAAGATGTGCTTCCAGGAGGGAGTCCTTTTCTCATCATTTTCATGAACCTTCAAAATGCTTGCCAGAAATGTTATGATTTTTTTAAAAATTTTAAAAACAACGAAAATATTATAATCAAACCAATACTCAGTAAACGTCAGTTCTTACTGTGTAAATCTTAACCCTTTTGAAATGTCAAAAAAGCAGTATATCATCAGGATTTGAGAAGCTTTTAAATACTGGAAACAAACTCATCAATTTCAAAAATAAAAAAAATTATATACCGTGCTTTGATTTCTCTGCTTTCTTATAGCAAAACTTCATTCACACAAACAACATTGAAAAGTTAATAAATTTATAACTTTTTACTTTTAAACATCACTTTGTAAATGTAAGGTCATCTCATAATTTTGAAAACTTGTTACTTTCCAGGTAACTCAAAACACAAAGTAAGAAATCGGATATAAACATTTTTAAAAATTCCTCAACTTACTCAATTCTGAGCTAAAACCTGGAGTTGATGTCATTGGGATTGGAAGGACAATGTGAGTTGTTTTTGAATATACACAGTTTTCCTGTATGCTTCCATGTGATGTGTGAGTGATAGATGATGATCCATTTTTGGAAGGTTTGCGGCATTCCTTTGGTATGAGTTCCTCACTCTGTAATATCACTGTATACTAAAAGATTGATAAGAGAATGGACCAATGTTATGAAAAATAAGTGCTGCTATTTTAAATGCTATAATATTATTATTATAAATATTAACTGAACTAAGTAATGAAGTCAAGATGCATTTAAGGATCCCTTACAAACTTTCCTATGATTTCTTCACTTCCAAGGTTTTCATTAATGTAAAAAACTGTGTATTTTACACAAAAAAATACTTTGGGATGCAAAAACTGAAATGCAGTGCATCACTGGGACACAGAAGATCTTAAAGAGATACATACCGTGACCTTACCCTTGTAGGATAAACTTAAAAAAAAATTGACAGACACTATTCTAAGTTTAAGGTTTTTTGTCACTTGTCTCTATTACGTGCAGTCAGTATTGTGTTATGTTAGTTTTGTTGCAAAATTTTAATAAACAAAGATCTGCAATTAAAAGGTAACTTGTTATTGGTTTTAAAATTAGAACTGGGACAAAAGTTTTCTCTTGATTAAGTGGGATCCCTTAAAGTTTGTTGGGGACCCCTCTGAAGAATTTCTACTGAAAACCCTGACTTCAGTTTATTACTTCTATTGATAATTATAAAACTTAAGACAATCAGCAGTTTGAATACTGGAGTAACAATTTTAAAGTAATCTTAAAAAGAACTCTGTTGGAAGAGGTTGATTATTGATTATCTTGTCTCACCTTGTAACATTGTACAATGGCATCACTGAAGTCAAACGATCCAACCACTTCTTCTCCAATTCTGAATGTTGATTTAAAAAGACAAAATTTCCCAACTGATCCTTTACTGCTGGTGATATTATATACATCTGTTGAAGAAACCAACATGATAAACTTAATATTATTGTAGTCTAATTAAAGATCATTTTCAATTATTGTTAAATTATAGGAGTCTAAATTCGGGAGTAAGACTTTGTTAACATTGTAAGATTGTGCAGTGCATTTCTAATATGCACATAAAAGGCTTGTTGAATTTGTTTTATTATTTTATTATATTTGGAAACCTCTACTAACTTAAAACTGAAAAGTTGTTTTATCCCAAAGCATGTATCAGTAAAACGACTAATTACAATATGCTGTTGAGTGAAACAAATTTCAAGCTGTATGACTTAAATTCGAAAGGTAAACAAGCTGATTGTTAAATTCTCATCACTGCTACAACTACAAAATACTTCACTTACGTGAATTTCTTCTTGATGATGCCTTCGATAAATAATCCATTGCTATTTCTAAATGTGATAACCTTGCTTTAGACTCTACTAAAAATATACTGCTCGATGTTTCCTTCTCACTATCATAATGTTCCATTTTTCCAAGTCCTGAAACAAAACATAATGTTTAGCAGTAAAAATGATGGACTAATACTTTATTTTTATTTAGAATGTTTCTTCTTTGATAAATTACTTTATTCAGTTCAGAAGCAATCTGTTTCTACCTTGTACAGACAACACCCTAAAAGGCAAACGGAGCAGTTTAGTTGATGCTTGTAATCTTCCAGTACCAATTGTGATCTTGTATGAATATTTCACAGCGTGGCCTCGATATGAAGGGGGAATATCTACTGGGATTGTTTCTTTGTATAAAACTGTGAAAAAAAAACAAGTCAATTAATATATTATCCTTTTGTTAATACTACATAGAAATATAACCATTGTCTTGTAACCAATAAATACAATACACGTTACGTTACTAATACTAGTCACTACTCGTCACTCTCAAGAAAGCTATTACAGAGAATTAAAAATTAAAATGTCGATATCTATACTGACCCAAGCACCTGTCGCCTAATAATCTGATACCACATGATTTACTTCAGGTTCGCTAAAATAACACGAAACAAAATAGGATGTTTTATATTTAACCCCTATTTTTTCTTCAATAGTTTTTTCGTTTTTTTTTTTAAGATTTTGAAATTCAAATAAAACACATTTCAGTCAATCTCAAGGATGCGCTATTATTCTCAAGCGTGTGTATACAAACTGGAAAGGCGCCAAGAGCTAAAGTCACAGTGAATACAAATTTAAAATTGATATACGAGAGAGATAAAAGACCGAAACAAACTTACACGTGTGAGTTTCGCCAGGAGAGAGTTTCAAATCGCAAAATAATATTTTGGGTTCTGTAGACAACAAACAATGTCCTTGTTCTCCTGAGAAAATAAAAACGAAAATTCCGGTCATCAATCAGCATCTAAGCAGCAAAGCTGCTCCTAAATTCATGTTAGATCCATTAAATACAAACCACGGGTTGCCAAAAAACTCGTGCTTGATGTGGAATGCAGCGTTCGATCTCTAGTCGAGTTTGGAAACATTACACGAGATTCATTTATTGAGCACTGACAGTGAATTTGCGCACTGGCCCAAGCAAGTGTCTCTTCATTTCTCTCTTTCTGTTTTAAAATGTCCCCTATATTGCTGCAGGTTCCGCAATTACTTGTGTCCGTATTGTTAAGGTTGCTGAAAGTAATTTCGCATTGAATCGTCTCACCGGACATAAAAACTGCTCCACGAAGCAACCGCGCTCGCACTTCGATCATGACATCGAAACTCAAAACAACGCCTTGCCATTGATATACACTTTAAACTTGAACTGATGCACAATATCCATCAATATTTCGGGTTTTTTTCTCCACAAAAAAGCATTTTTAAAACTTATACTCTCTCCCCATCTTCCTCCGGCTCCATAGTTTTGAGTTTCGCATTGGTAGTAGCCACTGGCCGACCTGCCCGTAGGCGTTCGTTCCATCTGAATACTACGTCATAGTTACATAACGGAGGCAAAGGGTGGAAGGGATGGGGAGGGGGGTGGGGAAAGAGAAAAACTCGTGCAAAAAAAAAGAGAAAAGCAGGACGTCAAAGAAAGAGAAAAAAAAAAATTCGCGTAAAAACCACTAGGCCATAAGGCATTTGCTAGGACATTTCCGGACAAATAAAAAGGGTTGCTTACACAAGCAAATGATTGTTGTAACAAACAAAACGTTAAGTTAAATATATTTGAAAATCTAGAACATGCGTTGTTCTATATTTTTTACCGTATTTTCTTTGATGTTTTTAAACAAGTTGCGATGGCTAGTGAAGAAAAATATTTAAAAAAAAACAAATATTTTCCTTCTTTACAGAATCGCCTTTAGAACTAAAAAGCAAACCAGCCTGTACTGTAGAGCTAAGCAAACGGCACACATTTTAAGTCAACCTTAGAGAGTCCATCAGTGCCTTTTGAAATGTACAATGATTCTGATTTTAAAGTTCTTAGCTAGAGCGTAGACAACCTAGAAGATTGTAAAGAGCCTCGATGTTGAATGGAAACTAGTCCAAAAGTGCATAATTAGATTTTACAAAAATTGTTGAACAAGGAGAAAATATAGCAAACATAGGAAAGTTAACAAAATAAAGCAAAGTTTAAAACATATGAAAGTAAATTTAGTTTATCATTGTTATTTCACACTACAACAAGGAAAAAAACAAAAATGATATGTTTATATTCAGACTTGCAATTAACTTTTTTTATAATAACATCGTAGCAGCACAATTGACAAAATGACTTTCAAATATACGAAAAATGTTTTTATTCTTGACATGTTT
>JAOEHV020377898.1:0-10900 GCA_025447995.2 Isaurus tuberculatus | reverse complement strand
GGGGGGGGTCTCAAGAGAAACGTACATATGACGTTTCTTGTGGGTAAAATCGATATGTGACGCTTCCCTTAGTTTTAAGCGTTTGCCGAAGAACTTCATCATCATCGTTACACTGTCGTTGCGTATTTTGTTATTGCTATCTCTTTCGTTATCCTTATTGTTACCGCTTTCAATTTTGTTCATTCTAACGTTATCGTAAGCGTTATCGTTGTTGCCATCTTTATGGTTATTGTTTTTCCAATCGTTTTCGTCATGCTACCGTTTCATTATTGTTATCATTACGTTACGTTACGCTATTTTTATTGTTCTCGCGTTATCATTATATATGAAGTCTTCGTCTTTATTGTTAGGCTATCGTTAATTAATTATCGACAGCTTATTCGGAAATGTCAACAAAACTAACGCGACTGAATTAAGCAAACACAGGTGGTCTCTGAAAAACTCCAACGTTAACTACTCTGTCTTGTGGAAAATCCTTCAATTCTGCAAAGCATATCAGCCAAATCCAAACGATGCAACTTGTGCCTTCACGAGAAATATTTAGTTATAAGCCACCCGGAACTTAGCTCCCTGAACACTAGAAACGAGCTTGTCTCAACTTACCGTCACAGAAAAAAAAACACCTATTGTACAAAAAATAGCCCCTTTCTTAACTTGGAACAATTTTCGCGTTTTCATTGGTATATTTAATCAGTCGCCTGACGAGTACAGCGCTAGCTGCACGAAATGTTCAGCGTTGTAACGACAATCAATGTTGCCTTGAACATTTTTTTATTGTAATTATCATTATATTTATCAATTTCGTTTCATCAAAGTTATTCTTACAAGTTACTCTTACTACAAAGTTGTTTCATTGCTATTAAATAAACAAATAAATAAATATTAGTTTATTCAATCCTTTAGCAGCAGAGCTGATGTACAGGGATGTCAGCAGGAGTAAAAAGCTACTAATAAATAGAGTAAACAATTGATAAATAAATACTAATAATATGACATTGGTATTTAAGCAATTGGTGTTCAAACTACTCTGTAGTGATCTTGTAAGCGAATAGTGATAAAGTCACTAAAACGCTTAATATTGGCGACTAACTTTTCCACCCTACTATTTCCAGACCTCAGTGAAACTATAGCCATTGTAGTCACTCTTACTAATATACCAATCCTTACTTTAGCGTTAACCGGATCTCAAGCTAAGGCTACGAAATATGGAAAACGTATCATCAAATGAGGACAAGACAATGACAGTCCTCGTGACGTTTGAAATCCACAAACGGCTGGTCACTCTAGAAAATGACACTTATGATGCTCTTATGGATGGTTTTATAAAAACCTTTAAAGATGTTTTCCTAGTAAGTGAAAAAGAAGTACGCGAGAGGGTTCTATTTCAGAAATATTTGGAGGAATACGATGACTACGTGGACATCAAACCTGGCGAACGCATCACTGGAGTAAAAAAGATAATGGCAACACTGGAAGCTCCGACAACCAGACTGTAAGTTAAACAAATTTAGTTTAAATTACTTTATTTTATTTTCAATCAGTTGCCCATTTAATGTATGTTTCTAATAATTCATAAACAACCTAAATAACTGGTGTATTAAGTTATCAATTCATTATTCATTCATATAAAGAATGATTATAGGATAATTTCTTTGTAGAATACTCTAGCTTACACAAAAAGCAAAACAACTCCTTTTCAAGAAATGGTGTTAGGGTTTAAAATAGCCTACCTGATGAAATATGTCACATATCTAAACACATTTTTAAAGGAATATTCACGGCATGTATCTACGAAAAATCTTCGAGGCAAATAATTACATTTTCTTATCTGATCTGATTAAAAACTGAAATACTTTATTTTGTTTTGTAATTTATAATAGTCCTGGTCTCGTTGCTTTTTTTTCTTTTCTTTAACCTCTCAGTCATTAAGACTTATTTGTCATTTTGTACTGTTTTATTGTTGCTAGTTTGACTTCGATATGCGTTAAATCACTCCTCGTCGCTCGTCTCGACTAGCTGCGGATAACTGCGAGCAGTGTCCATTTAATTTTGTAAATTTGATAAACTACTAATAAACTTGAACGTGAATAAACTTGATTACTTGCGCTTCTTTTCATTATATATGCAAATCCTGCGTTTTATTGTTTTGTTCTTTTTTGCCGTTCAGAGATCTAAATAAATTTGCAGTACATTATGGCGGATCAAAATGACTAACAACTCAATTCCGTTTTGCCGTAATCTCTTGCATCATCGTTTTTCTAAGACATAGGAAATATCTACGGGAGCCAAAAACTTGACCATTAGCGTTGAACAAAACGCTAAAATCAGTTATGCGGTTGTTACTCGAGATTTTATTGGTGGTTTCATATACTTCTCCGTTCACTATTTGAATAGCTAATAAATACTTTATTTAACGTCTTTACACGCAGGGAGTGGTTGCCCAATCTCCCTAGACAGAGTCTAATGTTTAATTTTCGACGGCACAAATTTTGGGGTAAAAGTCAATTCTATGGAGGAGGGAGAAAAACCGGAGATCCCGGAGAAAACCCTCGGAGTTATATTGAGATCAACAAATCTTAGGATTCGAACTCGGGTCCGTATAGTGGTGGGAGGCGTGGGTAATAACCACTAGGCCAACCTGAATCCCATAGCTAGCAGTAATATACCTTAAACGTTACAAATTGCCATTCAGTATACTTGTCTTTTAACCTACCTGATTTGGCGAACATCTTCCTATAGAAAAGAATACTAGACGATATCGTGCTCTGGATCTCAACATGTGTTAATTCCACATTCATTGCTGTGGCCGTGGGTTCTGGATCCGAACTCATAAATTCCGGAAGTCCTTGCTTGTAATGCCCAAACAATAAACAATTCACCAGTTAACATATTAAGATTCAAATACTACGGTAAAAATAGCAAGGACGCATTTTTGTGGCTATCGCCTGCCAGGCGATATCCTACTATATTACCGTGCTGAGTGAAAGAGTGAGTGGAAGAAAGATGTTAACTTGACACAGGAAGCCCAAAAACAGTGTTCGCTCCGAAGTATTTGTTCGGCTATCTGCTTGGCCCCGATAGCGAATTTGCTGGTTTTCGACAATACTTCGGAATCTGACATATATATGACGTTTTTTATCGTTTTTTTTAAGAAAACTGATATTGCAATAGCCACATGCAGTCATTGACTGCCTATTTTATTTTAAACTAGTTATGCAGCCTAAAATGAGCTTATTCAACTTAACTAATCTGACTAATAAATCTCTAGAGCTCCCTTCTTAATTCCATTTCGCGAACATGCTTCAGCCGTGAGAGGAATATTGTAGAACAGAGTTTTAAGTCTGTGTTTCTATATATTTGTAAACAACTTGTTTTGCTATTGGAATAATATTGTTAATTAGTCTAAAATTAGCGCAGTTTAGTATGCCTGACAAAACTGATAATTTAATTAATTCTTTTCAGCGTTTTGTGATTTTTGCCATTCTATTAGTGCTTAATGTTTTGTTTTGTTTTGTTTTGTTTTGAATTGTTTTGTTTTGAATTGTTTTGTTTTGAATTGTTTTGTTTTGTTCTTTTTGTTTTGTTTTGTGTGCATGGTCGCGTAAAGGATTAGATTTAGTTCTTCTGTTGTTAGTTTAAAGATTGTCTTTAATCTTTAAAGGAGTAAATTTGTTTTTATTCTGATCTTGCAGTGGGTCAAGTTATCCTCTGTTTAATAATTGCTTCTACGACCTCTGGTCTTTGGGAAGCTACAAAGGAAACAGTTACCTTCGTCGAACACAAGCATCAACTTTGGTGGCGGATGGCGACGGAAAGACCCCTGATTGTACTATACTACTACTACTATACCACTATTAATACTACTGATACTACTACTACTACTAATACTACTACTACTACTACTACTACTACTACTACTACTACTACTACTACTACTACTACTACTACTACTACTACTACTACTGCTACTACTACTACAACTACTAAACTTGATACTTACAATATATACTATACTGCTTACGACTACCGTATGCTTACACGTTTTGAAATGTGCTTTTAAAAAACACTCAGATGTTTACGTTTGATAATAAAACAGATCTAGTTTGACCACAAAAATGACAAGAAATTAATAAATCCTCATGTAGTATAAGAGCGCAAGATCAATGCTAACGGTGTTCAGTGGAAAGTGTTGTTGCCTCGTGAAAACACTCAAATTTAAGGAATGTGATTGGTTAAAACAAGGTTTGAGTAAATCTTATCCTGTTTTTCATTTTTTTAAAAGTTATGTATTCTCTACAAAAAAAAATCTAGCAGTAAATAGACTATGTGAGCTTTCTTCTACTTTTGACCAAGAAGCGAGTTGAGTAGAGTTGTTCTTAAAAACCGCGGTACACATTCAATCACAATAATTGGTGTACACCTTTTAGTGGCATTAATGAAGCCACTAAAATTCATCTGCTTCCAAAAGCTGCAGCTGCCTAGCTCAGTTTGAAAGAGCACTGCATTGGTATAGAAGCAGTTATGGGTTTGAATCCTGTTAAAACTCACTTTTTGTAGTTTTCCCAGCTGCTTAAATTGCATTTATAAGGGCGAAGATGTTACATATTAACGTCCTTCTACTTCTTTTCCATTAGCTAAGGGTTGGTTACCTTTCCAGGTTACAAAGCATGAGCTCACATGCAGCTACTCTGCGAATGTTTCTCCCCCGCCGAAAAGTGAGAGAGAAAAGAGGCTCTGCCGATTCCCGATTATTACCCTGTTGAGCATACGTGATGGTGACGTAGCGTGACGTATGTTCTCGCCGACTGAGACTAGCACCCGCCATCTTACATGAGATGACAACGAGCCCGCAATGAAAATCAGAAAACCGGTTTTAAACGAGCTTTTTAATAAATAGCCCATAATGTTTACATCCAGAAGTTTGGATGTAATAATCGGGAGTCGGCAGAGCCTCTTTTCTCTCTCGCTTTTCGGCGGGGGAGAAACAGTGGGTCTGTTCGCAGAGTAACGTGCAGTATAATCAGAATAAAATGTTTATACATAGCTCAGTTTGTAAGGTAACTATAATCGGGCGTTATAAGAGAGAAATTAAAGAATTTTTGAAACAACTCTTATCATTATATTTAATAGTTTTATCATAGTTTTATCATTGCAGTTGTAGTTTATAGTCGTTTCTAAAATTGTATTAAATTTTAATATCTCTGTAATTAACTTTGAAAAGCCAGAAATGAAAAGTTAATAAAGTTACTATTAATATTATTAATCGAATCACATCGCACTAAAACGTTCTGATGATGGAGCCGCAAAGCCGACTCCAGAAACTTTAAGTTAAAGTTTTTGTTCCGATCTGTTTTTAAATTTAATTTTGTATCTAGCTCTGACACAAACCATTGAGCACTCTAATAGTACCATGGAGGTCACGTTCACACGTGTATACAGTATATGAAAATAGAAGCAATTTTGACAATGCGTTTTACTTGATGAAGTCATTTATTTTAAAAGTTGAAAATTTTCAAAGATTAATCCAATCTGAACGTGTCATTTATTCCAAATATGCCCTATTCTCAAAAATTCAATCTGTTTAATTTTAAGTACCGTCATAACAGAATTGCAGAAACTGAACATTTTTACAATTGTATTGTATTGTTTGTATGTCAGTTGGTGTGTTTTCTAGGGATTAATTTTTCAAAAAAACAATCCTTTTCGCAAGAGCTACGAAATCAACCTTGGTAGATACAGGCATAATTAGTTTACTGATAAAAGATGTCTACAATAGCTGGCAATCTGAAAAATCAATCTAAAAGTTTAGAAAAAATCTCTTTCGAAACAATGTGTTTCCAATTGCTCATGCTATGTTCCATGTTCGATTCAAAGAAAAGCCGTCTGGCATTCGCTCCTATTCTATCATATACTTATTTAAGTGTTATATTTTACATTACTTGACATTTTTATTTTCATCAACCAATTGATTCAAAGTATAAATGGTAAGTAAATCAATCAAACCCTCAATAACGGTCCCTACACAAAAATTATTTTAAAAAAGAAAAAGACTTAAAGGGTCTGTTTACATGAGAAGCGGGATGAGTTTCGCTCCGGGATCAAAGTCATCGCAGGATAAAAAACGTATTGCTTACATGAAACTTTCATCCCGAGAGAACTGTTTACATGGAAATTTCTATCCCGGGTTGTAATCTTATCCCTGTGCTTGGAACCGGGATGAGACAGTCATACCGGGAAGAACTCATCCCATCTCCAAACCATGTAAACAGTAACAAGAAAATGACCAAACACCGGGGTAGTTTCATCCCGGGATGAAAGTCATCCCAGGATGAAAAGTCTCATGTAAATAGGCCCTTACAACTATAACTAATTAGAATTTGCCCTTACCAGAATTTTTTTCCTATATACTTTACTCAGAAATGTTCTTGATAAAACACAAAATATCCTTTTATTATATGATACCCAAAGCTAAAACTTTAATTTCTAATTGTTTTTAGCTAAATCAATTTTTGTATGCAAAAAAAAAACCCCTTCAGTCTCTATATTTCTCAGTAGGACTATATATATTGTTAGATTAATCTCTAAACCACCAAACGCAATGGGTAGTCTTACCGGGGAACAGTCACCTAGAGGCTTATTAATCCATTAAACCAACAGAATTAC
This sequence comes from Isaurus tuberculatus, assembly GCA_025447995.2. Taxonomy (NCBI): domain Eukaryota; kingdom Metazoa; phylum Cnidaria; class Anthozoa; order Zoantharia; family Zoanthidae; genus Isaurus; species Isaurus tuberculatus. The sequence continues at coordinate 4,237 of JAOEHV020377898.1, read as the reverse complement.
AGAAAAACGTTTACAAGCGATGAAAAACAAATCATAAACGGGTAAACAAAAGGTCTCCGACAGTATTTGCATATTGCGAGGAAATTGATGCAGTGAGAGTCTACGTAAGACATACAACACTCAATATTAAACATTTGAAAGTACGCTTTGTTCAAGCTGTGCTAAGCCAATTCGAGTTGAAAGGAATACTTGAAAAAAATCTCTCCTACTAGCTACTGAAATTGTTCTTCTTCGAAAGTCAAAAATACATTATCAGTAAATCGATCGGTCACCACCATACTATGATATTCTGGAAGGTTTAACATTTGATTATTTCTAAGCAATTGTTTTGACAATCGATCTCCTCTTCTTTTTAACATTACCTAAACAATTGTGGTAATCGGTTCGCTTTTGGCCGGCAATTCCGGCTAATTTAGTGGTAGTTCTAGGTATTCAACTCAAAGTTCTGTATTTCTAAATGTAAGTGGAAAGATGTTTTAACTCCTTCTCCAATTTTGAACTTAAAAACTGTAACACTACTCTTGACTTTCACATTAAGTACACACGTGTATGATCGTATAACAACGGCTGTATGTTTATCCACCCACACAATTCCTTCGTTCTTCGATTAAATTCTCTCCGTCAAAATGCCAAAACCACAGATAAGACCGAATAATAGCACAAAAAGAGATATAATTAACTTCCGCAAAGTGACTCGCAATATTCAAAACATCTGAAATTGAGCTTGATTACAGTTTTCGACACAAACCGATGAAATTTACTCTCATAATGAAGAAGTTATTGGGACCTGTTTTTATAATAATGAAAAGTTTAAATGCAAAATCTTTTAAAAATATATATGAACTCATAACTTTCTCTTCTTAATATTTTCTTGTGTCGATTCTTGTAAAGAGTACCGCAAAGAACTACAGCGAGCAGTTTTATTTCAATACTTTTGCTCTTTTGAATCATACTGAATTAATATTTCATTTGGAATTAAAACTCTTCCAAATATAAGGTTATAATCTATCACGGCTTTCAAAAATATAACTTTTAAAACTAACTATGAACGAGATATAGTAAAATGGTTTTAAAAGTATTAATGTCGGTAATGAAAACGTCTTCTTATTCACTTGAACCCCATCTGATTATTTTTCAACCTAGACAATGAACTTTTCTTTTCTTCTCTTACAACCATAGATGTAGTTTGGCAGAGTAAAATAAATAAAATTTTCTAAACCGGATATCAATCAACGTATTACAAAGTTTCTTCGTTCTCTTTTTAAACGGACTGCTCTCCGATTCAGCAACCGTTTCTTGTAATATTAAAGGGATTCGATTCGTGATAATCATTCAAACTTTTAATAAAGGTTAGAATTAATTTCCGAGAGGTTAGATTTGGCAAAAAATGACTTGTGGTGTATAAAAAAATAGTAAAAATGTCAAGGAAAATGATTGACACCAATCTCAAAATAAAATCGGTAGAAAGCTCTCTTTTTGCGTTAATTTTATTATTGTTTCATTCACCATGAACGTGACGAAACTAAAAATTCACACACTTTCATAAATATTTTTCAAAGAAACATTCAAATTTCAAACACAAGTAACTTTTAGATTAAAATAAATTAAAAACACACATTTTCGACAAGTCAGAAAGTTTGTAATTTTGTTGGGCTTAAAATATACTTTAGATGAACGTACCTGTTTTAAGCAGGACTTTTTGGCTTTTTCAGTTGAATCAGGAATGAGATGCGCTGACTCAGGGTTTTTCATATTCATCTGCTTGCGGTTTTTACAGCACATTTTACTCCGAAATTAACTTTCCGACTCCGGTATCTGTAAATCTGACTGACTGCAGTCAATCGGCGGGTTGATTTTTTGAATGAATTTCTTTGAAGTCAAAATTTTAAATTATTCCCATATTTCTTAAAAGCAGTGATAATTTTTCAGAGAATTTTAACACATTTTTAACGGCCTAAACATTTTCAAACACTTTTTGCCAACTTGTGCGTTTTTCTCACGTAATTAAAAACCAGAGTTTGAAAGATGCGCGACGCCTTAAAAGGATTGTTGTTAGCAGAAATGTTCAAAACAAAGAAAATAGGCGGGAAACTAGAGGCAGGTGACAAAAATCGTTAATATACAGGATCACCGCTGTGAATCTGAAGATACTGTTGGTTGAGAAATTATGATCACTACAGACAAAAGGCATCAACTATATTACAGTGATAACGTTTCCTAAAATCTTTTATTCTAAAGATTTTCTACGGCATTTCGAGCTTTTATTTCAATTACTGTTTTTTGTTTTAGTTTTTCATTTTTGAAATTGGCAAACTTTTAATTTTAAGGAAACGATTTTTGTAATAATTTACACATATGCGGACAAATTTCAAATCCACTTTTTGAATAGTTAAGTTAGCTTTCCTAATAAGATCAATGGTTTTTCAAAACACGAGTTTGAAAACAAATAGAATAATTATTGCTCAGGAAATTGTAAAAAAACTTAGGCCATCTGTACCAGACGCAATTCTATACTATTATTATTGAAATTCACAATTAAAGTATTGTTTTAAAAGCGCTTCAAAACCTCAGGGAATTACTTTTCTTCTCCAAACTAAACGTGCAGACACGGTTGTCTTTTTATGTGATTTAATCTTTATGACATGATGCCAAAATCATTCCTATTTTTAATTTCGACTCCATGATTGTGTATGAATAATATGGATTCTATATGCAAATTCAGCAGCACTCTAATCATAATAATTCCGTGTTGGAAAACAAGAGCAAATACAAGTCGAAAGAGCAATCTATAAAGAATATACATTACTTTTTCATGTATACATAATTATCATTCTTCAAAACAAGTAAAAACCAAGACAAATATAGCAAGTTTGAAAGTTGTGTAAATAAATATTCAACATTAGGGCTCATACAGTATCAGAACATAGAACACAAACGTCTTTCATAAGCTCGAAAAGAAATTTAAAAGCTAAAACGTATTTCTTCTGTTTGCTTTCGATTCACTTCTTTTGTAAAGCTTTAAATAATTCTTCTTTATCACGGAAATCGACTTCATTATAAAAAGTGAGCCCAACTTCAAGGGACGTTAAATTATATGTTAGTGGTGTACACATCAAAAAGGCCTACAAAGTTTTTGACATGACAATTATTAGAAAATATTAAAAGATAGAAATTCTTGATAAAGAATAATAGAAAAGAAAAACAACATATTTTGACAAAACATTTTAGGTGACATGACTTGAACTGTAGCTGATCAATAGAAAAAGTATATAAAAAATTTTAAAGCTTCGGACTTTCAAATATCACAAAGTCAAAGTATGCTCACTCCTTCATATATCTTGTTAACTAACATTGTTGGCTCAAATTACTTCACTAATTATTTGCAATCAGAAAATATAATCATTACTGAGAGTAGCCGAACCTAACAAGGGACCTTTGTAGAATACAGTCAACATCTAAACATATTCACTTTTAATGCTCGACTAAAATTGATAAATAAACCGAAGCAAGCGCACATTTCAAAGATTCGATACTAAATCTAAAAAGCATGTTTAACAAGATAGCAGTTACTTTTGCTTTCAACACTTTTTATTAGTTGCCTGACGATTCGGCAAAAAAAAACTTTGTTAACAACTTGCGACGCCATATTGCTTATAAACTAAACCAAGACTTCGTGTAATTCTAAACATACGCGACTTAGTGCTAAAACGAAACAGTGTCTAGGAAGTCTTTCTGCCGTCACCACTTGAACTTTGTAATACTGTGCTGACGTCAATGTTTACATTTTGCTTCGTTAGCGTACAACTCTAGTTAACAATTTACAAAGATAAAACTATTATAAAAGTAACTATATATTTGAAACTATATGAAGACTTGCTAGGCGAAGAAAGTGTTGCACCTTTTGGATGCATACATGAAGTTTCTGAAAAACGTATCGGTGTTCTAATAATCTTAACATCTTAGCACGCAAGGAAGATTGGACTGTGCATCAGCACAGTGAAAACAGAAACCATGCATGTGCATCGGCGATGCACCTTTTTTTCTTTATAAATGATATAAAGTTACCTATAATGTCAACTGCTTAAACATAGGCGTAGGAAGGTAAATAAGAGTGGTGGGGCAGAGCGACCGAGTGGGGGGAGGGTTGGGAGGGGGGCGGTTGCCAAATGGAGAAACATTTGGTCCATTTGAACAGGGGCAAATAGTGGTGGGGCAGTGCCCCACCCAAGATCAAAGT
>JAOEHV020377803.1:0-10901 GCA_025447995.2 Isaurus tuberculatus | reverse complement strand
ATTTTACTCCGCGTAACATAAAATCCACAATCTTTTTATAATCTAGAATTAGTCTTTTATTTGCGTTTTTCAATACTCGTCATAAACCAAATAATTATTTCGAAAGCAAAACATGAAATAGTTTTCTTGAACACTTTCCAGATGAAAACGATTTGTTATTCGAAGTTGCTTACCCGATGTGAGGCAGAAAAAAGCAACCAATCAATTTTTTTCACTATGTAAGTTAATGTAAATCAACCGATAAGCAAAGATAATTAATACAGAATCTTATAATTTATAAGTTCAGTCTTGTGTGATAAATGCTGTCTCTTGTTTGTAACGTTCTCGCCGAAACATGTATTTTCGGTATTAACTGGCTTAAAGATTAACTGTTGATAAGACTTCTAAAAAAAAAACTTAAACAACATCAGAGTAAAACAATCTTCATAATATCTATGAAATGGACACACTACTAGCGCAGTTGTTCATGTGACATGTTCAAGAGCATTCGTTATAGAAATTCATTCGCAACAATTACTTTGTGTATTTCTCTCCGATGATTATTGATCGTCGTAATTATCCTCTACGGAACTTCTTATTATCAGGACTCAAAGGAATGTGTTGTTTTTAAGCCAGAAAAACGTCTTGTGGCACTTAAACACAGCAATAAATATTCGACAGCGATGACGATATCGGGTTGGCTTTTCAGGTTGTGCAAAAAGCATTTTCGATTACTGAACGCTTTTCCCTGGATAATCAAACGTTCTAAAAGAAAGTTCAAATGGATAGAACGTTCGAACGCTTTGGAAAATCGTTCGAACGCTTTGACAAAACGTTCGAACGCTTTGACAAAACGTTCGAACGCTTTGATAGAACGTTCGTTTTGAAATTGATGTATGCATTGAAAAAAGGTAACATTTATTCATCGAAGTTACAAAATATATGTTTTAAACCGATAATGTGCTTTTTTAATTAAAAGTTGCAGCGCCGCGTTATTTTCTCAATGAATTTGAAAACTTAAAAATACCGACTTGATTTATTTTATAAGTCAGCGCGCACTTACCGCTTAAAAGTTAACGCGTCCCACAAAAAAATTCAGTGATCGAATGATAAAACAATTATTGGATTTGGTAATCGCAAAATATCGTGATTTGTCATTGTCTCGCAAATTAATTATTGATTAATAATGAATCTGCTCGCCACTGACAAATCACGATATTTTGCTCAACCTCGTCCAATAATTGTTTATTATTAAATTTTCAACCACGGATATTGCGTTTCTAGCGTTCTGATTGGTTCAATCAATCTCAGTTATCAGCTCATACACCGAACGACCATATATGGAAAATGACTGTAAACTGTTGCCAAGCCGAATAATTTTTAGGCGAGGCGAAAGTTCCCTCTGAGAAAATGGCGTTACAAAGTAGATTTTACGAGTTTTCTGATGAAGAAATAAAGAGTTTTGGATAATTCTGTACCAGCGACAACGAAGAAAGCAACAAATTTTGGTATGAAGCTATTTAATGGCACGTATCTCAAGTTTTCTAACGAAAGTTTTAAAAAATGTTATAACTTTTCCGTGCACAAGTTTTTCAAGCACTGATAAACATTACGTAACAAAACAGCAATAGTTTTACCTTTAGAAATTTTAGAATGGCTTGCAAGTTCTTGTGGAAGTAAGTTTTCGTCGACAAAATTAATGTGTTCTTGTTGAGAATAATCTTAGCATAACGTCTGTGTCACATGGCGATCAAAGTTTTCCGCAGCATTTTTACAACTGCCATGTTCAAGTGAACAATTACCACACTCCTCGATAACTTGAACTCTTTTCAAATTTTCTAACCAAGATTGTTTTATCTCCTTCATTTGACCAATTTTCCTTGAAAGTTAGTTGACTGCAATTTTTGTTCGGTAGAGCCGCTTACCCCGGGGGGTCGCGCTTTTTTCCTATCATACCAATATAGGGAGTACCCCCCCCCCCCGAGCCGCTTACCTAGCTTTCAAATTTTTATTCAACTAAGGTTTGCAAACGGAGCGCATGTTATGTGATTTCCTCATTGTTGTAGATTTCATTGTGTTGAATTCTAGTTGTTTTGTAAAATTGAAATAGAACTGACTAAAATTTGGCTGTCATTTTCAAGTATCGAAGGGTTCGAAAAACTCATGAAATTTAACGAAACAATTATTCGCGCCTCGTTGGCTATTTACCATCTTCTATCCAACGCGAGCTTCTGGAATCATTGTTAAATATTCCATAGACAGTAATGCAAGAGTTTTAAAGTTGAATTGCATGACGTAACAATTGCTAAAAACAAGGAGGAGTTGATAAGAAGATCGTTCTATCGGACCTTTTGACGAAGATGGAGGCTTGATTTACCATAATATTCCTAAATTCTACTTTTACAGGGACATAGAGGAAACAACACACAACAAACAGCCGGCTCTTAGTAACAACCTTATTGCTAACTTTTACACTCTTACTATAAGGATATCTTGTTATTAAATACTCCAAAAGTTCCTTCGGCTTGCAAAACGAGCGGTAGGTCGTCAGAAAAGTCCTCACAAAACTCGGATCTAGAAAAAATATTTTTTCCTTATTTAACAAAGTTCATTTAAAACATAATAACACTAATAATAGAAATAATAACAATAGTAATGATGATGACGATGTTGATGGTTGACGATGAGTGATGATTATGATGGTGATGACTGACGATGATGATGATGATGGTGATGATGATAATGATGGTGATGATAATGGTGATTGATGATGATGATTATAAAAATGATGATGGTGATGATGATTAATGATGATGGTGATAATGATGATAATGATGATGATAATGATGATGAAAATGATTTTTTAACTTTTTTCATTAGGACTCCCTTGAGAACGAAGATGGGTGATAATACTTTCGTTTAAATATTTGATGATATTCCGCTGTGATGGCTACATGGTCACACACATGCCTTTTAAATCTGCAGCACGCTAAATAATCTTTTTTTACATTTAGTACTCTCGAAATTCGTATATTGTTAACTTTTATTGCTCTACTTTTTATTCTATTCATTGAATATTTTCATATTGATGAACGATGCCACTTTTTGAAATTGTCACTGAAAACCCCCCTTAGAGGATGTCAACACAGTTTTGCATCACATTAAGCATTAGTAATATTATTTAGTGTCTATTATACACTACTTATTAACTGAGATTGAGGTCATTAAAGGGAAATCTCAAACAAAGGCCTTGCTGCGATAGCGAGGGATGGACGAAGTTATTTATTATATAGCCTTTAGTCTATTTTCGGAAGAAAACGAAAAAAACACCGGAAGTTAATTTCCATATCCACTTGCACGCGCGCACTCATTTCAAACGATGTTCAATCAGCCGTATTGGCAGTCGTCACGAAAGACTGGCAAGAATGATTTCTTCAAAAATGAACAGTCAAAAATAAATGTAAAAAAAAATAAATAAATAAAAAAAATTACAGGGAAATCTCGTCTTCCCAGCAGCCTATCAGATTGTTTTGAAAGTTTAGAACTTTTTTAGGACTTTTAATGACGTTTCAGGGGCGTACCAGGGGTGTTCCAGGGGTTCCGGAACCCCCCCCCCCTCCCATTTTCCACCGTTTTTTTACTACAAGATTTTGTAAATTTTGCAATACACAACTCATGAGATACCGTGTAAGGCTTTATTTTCGCGGGAGTTTATTTTTGCAAATATTGCGGGTTTTTGGACACTTGGCAACAAAAATGCTTTTTAAATCCAGAGACACCCCTGCGTTTAACTACAATTTTTAGGACCTTATGAAGCTTACAACTTGAACAGCTTGAGGTACTGAAGTACACAAACTGGAAAGCCCAGTTGATCGTTGATTTTCAAGATTCCGTGCTAACCATATAAAAGCTGTAAAAATGTTTCTCGTTTTCCTGTGTTTTTGATCTAAAATTACGAGGAAAACTTACAGATATTTTACTGTGTTTGCAATCTACTACGTTCAGACCTTTTTTAGGACAATTTAGGACCTTGAAAAATTTAGGACTTTTGAGAGCTGAAATTTAAGTTTTGAAATTTAAGGAATTTTTATGTACATAACCGTGCGAAACCTGTCACTGTCGGTGTATACCAGCCTGAAAGTTAGCAACAGTATAGCGATCTTTAGCAAAAGTTCTGCAACGGGCGTCATACCTGCGTATTTGTGATGAGTCAACCGCTCAATTAGTTTAACCAGAGTTCCTCCTTTGATTAAAGGTGCTCCGCCCAGGTTCTGTTGACAAATCAGAAAATAATTATTAATAGATGTTTTCTATGGCAAGTGTAGTGCCGCCGAGTGTCGTAATTGTTTGTAGCTGCATTGCTTAGTTATATTGCTTAGCCAAATATCGAGCTGTAAATGATATGATCAAGAGTAGATTTTTAACAACAAAAGCTGAGTGAAATACCCCGAATCGCACTGCAAAAACCAAACGCGTCATTTCCGAGAAACTATGGGAACAAGTCTAGAGCCCAGATTACTCTCGTGCAAGGGAACCCGAACAGCGAACTGACCCTGGAAACAAGAAAGTAAATTTGGAATCGGGACAGAGAAACAGACAGACCAAGAACGACCAAAAACTATAATAATTCCAACGAATTTAGTTATTTTTTCTGCAGCTGTTCTCAGAAATCAATGATAGCCCTAAGCTGATATCCTACTCGCGTGAGATGGACCAAATTTGAGAGAAAACCCTGCAAAATTGAACGCAAAGGGGATTGAGTCGACTAATTAACTTCACTCCATTCTGCCTCCAATAAAAATGAATGGAAACACAAATAGTGTTGCTGACTCGCTAATGTTCGTCTCTGCAATTATTATTAGTGGGCCACACCTTAAAGGTACATGGAAAGCTTTTGGAGGGCAATGTAACGACGTTTTATACTGACTGTGTGAACGTTAGAAAATCTATTTATCTCCCACGATAATTCACCTGTCTGTTCACGAGTAAATTTAAAGAAATTTTTAAGGACTTTCCAAGAACCAAAATAAATAATTCTTAAGAAGTTTTCTTAGTGACAAACAAAAGAGGGAGGGGGGGGGATTGGCACTATATATTCTTCAACATCCATAAAAAAAATTAAACACTTTGAGAAGATTCATAGATTCAACAGAGCACGTCTATGGTGGCCCAGCATTATCCATCCACGCGAAGTATTTTTTTTCACTTTTGGTCTCACTTTTGGTGATTTTTTTTTTTTGACGTTAAAGTGAAATTGCATATACATTTATTTTTGTTTTGAAATTAAAAATTAAATTGAGTTTGGAAATAAGTTTATAAACCCATTTTGATTTCACATTTACTTTACACTTCGGATTAAAACAAAGAATGGTTTGAGTTTTAATAATTTTCAAAAAAAAAAAATTGGATAATGCTGGGCCACTATACACGTCGATTATTACCACACCAAAAAAATAAATTCTTTAATGGAATGCGCAGTTCTAAGTAAACCGTAGCACTTTTCTAGAAACATTAATAAGTAAAGTATTTGTTGCTGAATCATTTTTTAATTTGGGAGTTTTTCAAGCGCCCTTAGCACAAACCGAGTGTGTTCATTATTTAATAGTGTAAATTGTTTAATTCCTGAAATGTACATTATGGACACTTTCTCAATCAGATAACTCAAAGATATGCTTTATCTAGTGTTTCACTAGGTTGTTGATTTATTAGTTAATTAATTTACTTATTTATTTGTTTTTTGTGTTTGTTGATGGATAGCACAACTGAAAAGATACCAGTAAGATTTCTAAAAGTTATAGTTGCACAAGGTATTACTGATACCGACATGTAACATTTTCTTACCCCTTGACCTTCTTCAAACACAATATTGTCTTCACGATCCTCCTCTGAGAAACTATAAATAAAATAAATGACTTCAATAAATGGGGGAGAAAAAATCTTCTAGGAATAACATTGTTTGGCTTGCATCAAGTTACCAAAGTTCTTTCACAAGTGTTGTGGCACAAATTTAGGTCAATCTAATAGTTTTAATACAGCAAGTGTATTTTCACAGTAGCCACGAACAAATAAATTTTAGTAGCTTGGAGTCAGTCTATCAAAGATTTGTCTTCATGTCGAGAAAAATTGAAGGTGAACATGTTGGACTGCTGCTCCATATTCCTTTCTTGGGAATCGGCAGTGTTTGACTCATAGTTTGCTTTTAAATATACTCTTACTATTTTCTGGCATATATTTTGATAACAGGACCAAAAAGAAATCCTTACCAATAATCACTTGGACTTGGTAGTTTCAAAGGAATCGCTTTCTCCTCTTCCACCAGAATCCGATCTAACATCCGATCCAGTGTACTGAGAAACGACAAAAAGTAAGAAAAACTTACAAAGATGTTGAATGAAAGCTTCAATGTATTTGTTGTTTTTTTTGGACATTGGACGACATCCATTATACCGTAATAAAAAAGAGAAAGATTACTGAAAGATTGTGTTGTTGCCGAACAGCAACGTCGTGTGCGGTCTTGTCTCGGAGAAACAACACAAATATTTTGGAACGGTGATAAATTGAACCTTTAACCCATAAACTTATCCTTGCCACAGTTACGGATCTACGAATATAACGTCTCTTTCACTTGAAGATAAATCCATAACAAGCTTTCATTAATTGTTAACTTTTCCATTTTGTTTTGTGTCCAAAAAATTATTGTGGAAACTCCGCAACTTTATTATAATAAATAAATAAACTTGACTCCAACGTTCGTCTGTTCAAGTTGCAAGTAATAAATTCAACTTGTTTTATATAAACCCGTATACGTACATAACAGCTTTCCTTTCTTGACTTGGCTAAAATCTTGAACAGTTGCTTCTTATTAGGAAACTTGAGAAACTACAATTATCTACTTATTCGTAATTACATAAAGGTGAAACTTACGATTATAGTTTTGTCACTGTTTTTCGCGCCCTTTTCTGTTTTAGACCCCCCCGGAAAGCCTAGACTGCAATACTTAACTTCCGCCAGCTGTCAATTTAAATTATACAATTCTTAACTATAAGCCGCAACAGATTACTCTACTCCAACTACGTCTGAAACGTAAGTAATCTTTCTCTTTTTCACTACGGTGTAAAACTTAAAAACGTTTTTTTGATTTCAGCAAGCCCACTTTTTAACCATGGTAATCAATCTAACCAGACTGCAATGTGGTCGGAAGTCACGTGAGGTATTTGAGGATACAAAAGTTGTTTAAGACAAAATTATGCAACAATAACTTAAATTACCAATGAATTTTTGAAATATTAATTTAAGAAACCCAAGTTTCAGGATTAAATAAATATTGTTGTATGTCTATTTTTTTTTAAATACGATGGGGTTTGACAACAAAGATTTTCGTCTTTTTTAAGTCAAGAAACAAACAAAAGAATGCTAGTATAAGTATAAAGTCTGAAGGCCTTTGAGTTTCAATATCAAAGTTCTAGCTGCAAATGTCTAACCGCAGTTTGCGGTTATAGGAAAAACACTTGATCTAAAGTCTCTAGTCCCTTCCCGAAAAACACACTCTTGTATCAGATAAAAATTATATTTTGAATTCGTTTTCGTTCACTTTATTTACGCCGTTTTTTCAACTGACTAGTTATGTGATAGTAAGACAACTGGACCTTTTGGTCTTACAGACACTAAGTAGATAACTAGTACTCGAATTCAAGGGTTTTCTGGAGGCTGCAAAAAAAGCAAGTGGGTTTTATTTTCTAGTTATCTGTGGGAGTTTAAACTTGTGCGGTTGCTTGGCCGCTGTATTTAGTGTGCATGTTGATTATTCTGGACCAATGTTCAGTCGACATGTGTGCAGTGGTCAAGATGGCCAGCAACGATTCCTTTTTTGCCGTGAGTAATAGCAACACTGATGTTTTGTACTCAATATTCTACGATTTAACAAACTGTTGTTCATAGTACAAGTTTTAGCTTAACAGCACATAAATAAGAGTCTGTCTTTAGCTTGCCTGTTCAAATTTTTTTTTCCTGCGGGTATAATCACTACTATTTTCAATTTAATACCTTTGCATATACAGAGTCATCAACACAGACATCCATTCACTCTTCTCCCCTTCATTCTTGCACACAAACACCGATTTAGGTTGATCTCTATAACCTATCTCAAATGCATTCTTCACTTCTACAAGAGAAACAAATGTAAATGCTATGAACAAGGGCATCACAGTTGAATATTCTTAAAGACAAACTTTTCTTTGCCATCTTTTGTTCAGATTCTTCTGTAAGTATTCAGAAACTTCGTCTTGAGTGGGACAGAAAAATGATTACTAATCCAGGGTAGATCTAAATGTAGCGAAAAGGGGTTCAGATAAATTTCCGTCAAAGGACGAGTAACTTAATGAGGGGGATAGGCTCAGGGTACACCATCCCTGCATTCTAGGTCTTTGGAAAGCTGGTTACAAGCGATTATAAGGATGACTGATAGTGATGAAGGGATGAACGATGATGATGGGAGGAAGATGGACGATGTTCAATAGGTGATTGATGATGATAAGCGGAAGATAAACGCAAACCATTCACTGTCTCAACACGCTAAGAAATTAAAGTGGTGTAAGACCTACTCATTGGCTTTTAAAAAAGTGTGGACCATTGTGGAGGAATTAAGTGGTTAGAGGGATTTAAATTAAGATCACACGCATTTAAACTTAAGTGTCATTGAACACTGCGTTTTGCTCAAATATAGACAATGTTTCACACTGACCATGTGTATCCTCAAGATCACCAACTTCAACTTTTCGCATGAAGTATTTCTCCTTGAGTCTGTATTCAGGGGTTGGGCCAGTTAATGCATGACGAGTGTTCTGTAGATAAATATTCGGTATAAAAGCTTTAGAATATGTAGGCATGCAGATGTTGGTAAAGTATCCTAATCTCTCAACATTCTAACAAGCTAAATCCTTTTACAATCCTAGTAGCCCATTGGGCCGGCGCTTATCTCCGGTTTCTCTAGTGTTAAGTGGATGAGAGTCTTTGACTCCCCCTGGATGGGACACTAATCCATCGCAGGTTAGCTCCCAGTTGAAGCTGGTACTCATTTACTGACCTTGTAGGGATGGAAAGCTGAGTAAGCTTTGGCGGAAAAGAAGGTCACAAAAATGTTCAAATTTCGGCAGCGATTGAACCTTGGACTTTGTGGTTGCAAGGCACAGATCTTAACAACTGCCAACCACACCACAATCTCAATATTTTAGAGATAGACTAAAAAAATCCATCCACTAGCTGTAAAGGAATGATAATGAGTTTTGTGGTCCAACCTTGGTAAAATTTGGAGTTTACCCTTAAAATAAAATATTTTCAAATTCAATGTTCAGTACAGTCCCTTCTTCAAGTTCCCAGAAAAATATTGTACAGCCACTAGCCGTCGTAGTGTTAAAAAACAATAAATCGAGTTATTGAATTATTTGTTTTTGAGACTAGGAGATATCACTACACTATAAACAAATAGAATAAAATTATACACAACTTGTACTTCTATCTTTCCGAAAAGTTTGGTATTTTGCCCTGAGCGGGACTCGAACTCACGTCTCCCTGTTTTTCAGTCAGACGTGCTAACTACTACACCATCAGGGACCACCACGCTGGCAACGTAGCAGATTACAAAAGTGTTGAGGTTATTGGCGCGATGATCCCCATGGCCCAATGATTTTTTAATTTGAGTATGTCTCTGTCTCAATAACCATACAAACTTCCTGAATGAAATATTTATGTTTTTGACAGTAGGAAACAAATCATAGAATACACACAACTTGTGCTTCAATCTTTCCAACACACTCATCTAAAAAATTGGTATCTTTCCTGAGCGGGACTCTAACCAAATATGATTATGTTAGAAAGATAAAAGCGCAAGTTGTATGCATTCTATGCTTTGTTTACCCGATTTATTATCATGTAACTTAATTCTAGGTTGAAACGTTTAATTCTCACTTTACCTGTTTACAGCAGATAATTAAACCATCCAAAAGAAAAATGTATCTTTCTGTTAACTGAAATGAAAAAACTGAAAATCAGTTCATATACGGCACTGTTATATAGAAAATATTACATGCCCACACAAAGATAAGAAATTTTTCTTCGAATGTTGAAAAATATTTCATGAGTGAGCAAAGTGAACAACACTCGAAGAAAAATTTCCTATCTCCAAGGCCATGTTATATTCTATTTATTTTATAAACACAAATGAAATACTAAAACATTTTACTTTAATAACGAAAGGTCTTGAAAGGCGCAATTTTTATGTAACCGTAGCAACAGTGATTTTTTCACTTGTGAAGCTAACATGTTATGTTCACATGTGAAAGCTTACTTGGTATTTCGACTGTGTTTATATAATAATATACTTCATCTTCAAGTTTACTATTACTATTACTACTACTATTCTATTACAATGGATATCATCATTATTGTTATTCTCACATTTGTTTTTTTAAAGTTTTAACCTTAATTTCTTTAGGTATCATTCTCATACTGATTTCATGTATAATATCAAAAAGAGGGCATTTTAAAGGATAAACACAAGTGTAAAGAGCATATGCGTGCTAATATCACGTACTTACTGCTACTAATATGGCCACTAAGACCACGTTGGTAGTGCTAATATCACTTACTTACTGCTACTAATATGGCCACTAAGACCACGTTGGTAGTGCTAATATCACTTACTTACCGCTACTAATATGGCCACTAAGACCACGTTGGTAGTGCTAATATCACGTACTTACCGCTACTAATATGGACACTAAGACCACGTTGGTAGTGCTAATATCACGTACTTACCGCTACTAATATGGACACTAAGGCCACGTTGGCAGTGCTAATATCACGTACTTGCCGCTACTAATATGGACGCTAAGGCCACGTTGGTAGTGCTAATATCACGTACTTGC
>JAOEHV020377703.1:0-10901 GCA_025447995.2 Isaurus tuberculatus | reverse complement strand
ATCGTTCCGGGCCGGAACAGATTTTAGAATTTCAGATTTCGGGAGCATGCGCAGAACCGTGACCATGTCCCTTTAAGAAACATATTACATAACTGTTATAACTTAAGGAGAGAAAAGATAAATCTACAGGGTCTGTAATTATACCTTCCTGGTTGAAAATGCAACTAAAAATTTAGTACTGGGGACTAGAATTTCACAACTGGTTCCCACTGTTTTGTGCAGTGTCTAATACATTCAGACAATTTGAAGAATGTTATTTTATTGATGGAATGTCTCTGGTTTGAAAGCTTTAACTTCTTACTCTAACTTATAATATTACTATCTAAATTTCGAGCACTGAGAGGGCAAAGCTCAACTTTCAAGAAAATTTTTTATGGTCCATTTGTGTTCTTGATGGCAACTTGTAATGGTCACCAGTTTCTTTGCATTACTGTTGCTTTCTGTATTCTACTAAAGCAAGTTTTGTCACTTGAAACTTAAAACAATGTCTAGCCACTTGCTAAGTGGTTTTTAACATTTCTAATACAAATTTTCCCAAATCCTTTTAATATAAATTTAGAATGACATATTCTCTGACTCTCCTTCATCTCTCACAAAAATACCCTCTACTGTACTAATAGGGTATGTAGGTACTATAATTACATTATTGGATACCCACTGCAGATGTAAACCTAACCAATAAAATATAAATCAATGTTGTTGTTGTTAATTTAAATCTGAGTTTAAGAAAGTCATCCGAACAGTTTTTTTTTTTGTCGGACTGGTGCATTCTAATCTAATGTCTCTAAATTGATGTGAAAAAAGCAAAGGCAACCCAGTGTAAGCTTCTGAAGCGACTTCAATGTTATTAATGAAAACAAAGTCATACTCCTTTAATTTTTTATCAGTTTCTTAAAGGGAACATCCACTGTATAACATTCTAAGAGTAAACTGAAAATCAGTGCTATCTGTGTCTGCCAGATAAGGGAAATTGGGTGCATGTTATTACCCAAATTCAACCTACCACAGTTCCATCTGTATCCACAGAGCTAGCATCAAATCCTTCCTTTAGATTTCCTGGTCTTTCGGGGTTTGTGCTGTGAACATCAACAGATAGCTAAAAATTTGTACTAATAGATCCACAGTTAGGAATTTTGGTGGGAAGGTTTAAACCAACACAATAGCAGACCTCATGTAGTTATAACTTTTCAGGGGAGGTGAAGGGGTTCAAAGGGGTTCTTGTAGGATGTGGCTCACGTTATAAATACAAGTCAAGTAGTACATACAAAGTATTGGTATCAAAAAGCAGTATCGATAAGCTTCTTGCAGACTACTAGCACTTCAATACTTCAATTGAAGCACTAGTAATTAAATAATATATATTTTTTTAAATTCTTTGTTAATTCATTTCTCTTCCACTGAAACAATTAGCTTTTACAGTATGTATTATGTCTGCTTTGTGTGTGTGTTAATTTGTCCCATTTATAATAATTATTCTTTTCATTTGTCATATATATATACAGCATATTTATTTAACAATTATTCCACGAACGCATGTCGGATATGAGGTGATAGATAGCCAACGAGGCACGAAGCGCCAAGTTCACTATTTTCACCTCATATCCAACAAGACATTGAGTGGAATAATTGTTTTATTAAAAACAAACCACTGGATATATGAGTCAAAATGATTTTTCAAACTTTACGTCAGCAAAAGTTGTCATTTATCAGAATCTACACTTGAGTGATTTGGCGCGTTTTTTGACCAAGCAACAACACACGTCGAAATGTTCGTGCCTTTCAAACAAGTTTGAAGTTTGGGTTTACAACGTTTTTGTTTAGTTTTTCTGTTTTTTTTTTCGAAATGGAATTGAAGCCTTTACTGGATTTACTGAATACTGGATTCACAATTATTGAAAATGGCTGGTTTTCCAGTGGTGAACACAGGAAGAGAAAAATTGTAGCATCGACTGATATCATTGTTTATTTTAATGGAGCAACCTTCCTAAATTGCCTCCCAAGGGACTGCCGACAAATTCTAAAACAAGGTTAGTAGGATATTAAACTTTGATTTACGGTTTGAGTTTCAACTTTTGACAAATTTCATTGAATGTTTAGCTTTTTACTGCTAAAATTATTTTGTTTGCGTCATTGTTCACTCTAAAACAATTCCGTTCAATTTATTGCAATGCTTTTGTTTATTCTAGTTTAGAATTCTTTAAACAGGTTTGTTTATTTCATGGCTGAAAAGCTCTACAAATCTTGTGTTTTCCGCCATTAGTTTGAAAGTTTTCGCTGCGAGAAAATTTTTAACCACAGCTCCGGTTTTGAGTTTAGCAGGTGTTTTCCATATTATTTGGTCAAACTCATGTAATGAGCTAATATACAGTGAGTAGGAGAACCAATCAGATTGCTTAATATTCAATATCCAGTGGTTTGTTTTTAATAAATATATTTATCTTGTACCCCAACCTTCAATTGTTAATAAGTCATAGTAACCTGCCTTCTGGGTATTTTTAGCTTCTTAGTTATTGCCAGAAGTCAGTACCTTGTCGTTATAAATAATGGTACAATAAATCTGTAGAAACCAAACTTGAAGCCACTTACATGGGCACTAAGGCCATGTTGGTAGCAATCTACCATAAATAAAAGTGCTCAAGTGAATTTCATTATTTAAGTCACATCCCACAAGCATAACACATTCACTTTTACTTAGTATCTTGTGTGGGAATCTGAGCTTGATTGTAAGCTTTGCCATGCTGACAAGGCCCAAAAAGGCAAAAGCACTTGTCCTTGGCTGCCAACATCAGGCTCACTTTTATTTATGGTAGATTTAAGGATTTACAGTAAGTGGTAATTATGTCTGCTCCCAATGCAGCCTTAAGTGCCCATGTTATTAGTGGCTTCAAGTTTGATATTGACTTGTATCAATTATCATAAACAAAATGAGAAAAATTTAACATCAGACATTGATTTCATTTCCTTCTGGTTCTAAGATGAAGTAGACCTTCAAATTGAATCATTTAATATATGAAAATGATCATTGGGATAGATATACATAAACTAAAAAGCCTTTTTCTTTTTGAAGTGGCAACTGAAGTTGTTTCTGGTGAATAAAATACTTGAAAAGATGTTACAAACTCTTTTGGTGTGAGGGATAGAGGGGTCAAATGCTCTTGGCTATTGTTAAAAAAATAATTAAAAGGTTTCATGACAGCTTGTTACTTTGCAATGCGAAAAACAAAACCAATATTGTCTTTTGAAGAGGAATTAAAGAGTTATCAACTATTTAGAGTTATTTTGGTTTTTTAAAAAAATAAAACATTTATTAACACTCTCAAAATACTGTAATTCACACTCAGACAGCAATTGATTGACTCTTTAACATTAAAGTGCTACTAGCACCAAATATTTTTTTTCATCTACTGAGAGCTTTTGGAAAATAAGGTCATTTAAAAAAAGAATTTTCAAAATCAGTCGTATTCTCGATTTTTTATAAGCATTTGAAACGCACTATTTGATGGTTAATGACCGCGTTTTAGGGGGACTGGGTTGTGACGTCATTCCCGGACATCAAATCTTTAATTTGGATCAAAAAACGCTCAAAACACAGCAAGATGGACACTAGTGAGTCAAAGATTTTCAATTCAGAAGTACATTACATTTTTCCTATTTGTGTTTAGAAAATAACATGTTGAGCAATAGTAGAAAGTCCGGGAATGACATCAAAACCCAGTCCCCCAACAATGCGGTCGTTAACCACGAAAAAATTTTTTTCGCAGAAGTACTTAAAATTATATGTTAAATGATTTGAGTTAAAAAAAATTTTTAGTGTTAGTAGCACTTTACAAATAAAGAGACCTCTTTTTGACCCTAAATGACCTTTTCACTTGAGTATTGAAGAAAAGCTATAATTATGTCTGGTTTTGTCTTTAACCAAATGAAAAAACATATTTTTCAATGCAGGAATAAATTTCAACCAACACACAAAGTAAATCTTACGCTTCTCTCTCAAAGGAGTCGTAACCATTTGAAGAAGTTCCAGCTGTTTTAGAGTACTTGACTTTTACATCTGATCCAAGCTCAAAAAATTCCTTAGACAAACTGAATAAATCATCAATCTGAAAAAAACAAATCGATAATCTTTTAAATATATTCTAGAATTCTAAGAGCAGAATATTGTAAAAAAATTATACTAAATTTGTATCCTTAGTACCAACTATCAGATAATTCTGGTAAGAATTGCATGTAAAAACTACTGTCATTTATTTTAATAAAAAAAGATATTGACATTTAGAAAAACACTTTTAGAATGTTTTAAATATGCAAAGAGAGTTTCTCATTATGTAAGTAAAAGTTCCAGTTTTTGGTTTTTGGGTGGATGAAAAAAGGGAAAAAAATAGAATGATGCCAAAATCACCCCCACTGACATCACACTTTGGTTATTTCAATAAAGAGGAATATGCAGTATGATATTAGAATACTCTCAGGGACCACCCAACATCATATCTATAAAATAATGACATTCATTCAATGAACCACAATGACCTTATTCTTATATGAATCACAGAAATACACAGCATAGAACCAAAATGTGAAAGTAATGTGTAACTCAGTTGAAACTCCTTGGATGTTTACTCTGTTTCCCCTAAAAGAATGAAAATTCACCGAGTAGAAACCTAGAAACACCGTCTAGAGGTTGGATGGGTTCAAAAAATAAGCCAAGCTTTCTATCAGTAGTTGCCATAGCAATAACATTTAGGTTCTGAAAAAGTCTTCCATACTTAGTCTAAGGCTATATGTTTTTATTATTGCCCTTCCACTATATGCTATGTGATAAACATTTGCCAAGGAAGAAACTATTTATGCATACACATGTAATACCCAAAGCTTTGTAAAATACTATTTAGAGCCATCTTAATGAATGAAAAGTTTATAATATCTTTAACAGGATGACCACTGTTTCAAAATGAAGCCTACTTAAAGACACTTGTATTAATTGACTTTTGAGATTTCGTCATAGTATTAATGTAAAAGGCTTGTATTATTCCAGCCAAACTGTTTTACATTTGTTTTCTTTGTGCACAGAATATCAGACTTTGTCTAAGCCTAAAACGCATTAAACAGTCTGAAGGTTAAAATTTTTTGAACTTCTCTCAGTGTAACTTGTTTTAGCTTTCTATTTTTAGCACTCTGATAAGTCCCTGGATTTATTAGGCTTGCACTGAAAGACATAAAGTATTTTAAAAATACAGCTACAATACCTTAATTTCTTTTATTTATAAATTAATATAATGTCAAATTACAAAAGCATTACAAAGCTGCTCTTACGTCTTCTATTGGTAATGGCTGTAGCTTTGACGTCTCTTTACATGTTACTTTTAAACCTTAATAGCCGATACGTTTTGCTTAGGCGAACTTCCATAAAGTTATTCCCTTTAAAAATCAGCAAACTCAAAAGACTAGGAAAATAATATCTTAAAATTAGATCAAAATAAGGGCACGTTATTATCCTGAAAGAATAAACAACAGAGAGAAAAACCAAAACCTATACATAAAAAACATTATTTTTAGAGAAAACTACGAAATTTGAAATATATTAAAACTGCAATCGTTCGAATAATTTTCGAAACTTGATCTCGTAATAAAGCCGGTAATTGAATTTAAAAATTGTAAATCTCAAAATCTGTTCGAGCTTCTTGTTAGTAAAATTTCTTTGCATTAGTGTAAAATATTGTAAGTTAACTAAGTTCTTTACCTGTTCTTGAGGTATTCCATGATTCGTGAGGTAAACGAATCCGATTGAACTAAAAGCGTCATGAAGTTGCTTCACGAGTTTCTGTACAGCTTCGTGATTGGAATCCAGCCGATTTTTGCGTTGCAAGCTCAGGGCGCTGAAGTCAACCACTGGAATACCCGAAACTGTCTCAACCATATTCTGTAAAAATTCACGTGTCAGATACGAACGGCAGATGATGACTGTCGTTAAACTGAATATGATCTCTTTTTTTATCCCTTTCAGTTTATGTCATGGTGGGGAAGTACGCCCGCGATTTGGTGGTCAGTGGAAATGTTATTTACTTATGTAATAATACTAGATTCTATTATTTAACAGTCCTGACGTACAGACCAAGTTAAAATTTTTTGAAGCGCGGATTTTTTTGTTGTTGTTGAAATTTTCAGGGTCTTTCAGTTGGAAAAAATGCAAAAAAAAATGGTTTTACTGTAATAGAATAGAACAGCATATCGAAATACATTTGACAGCTTGAAATAATGGAATTCATTCTGAAAGCGAAAACAAAGTTTCTTAGGCGGTGAACAATTGAGTTAAAAATGATGGGAATCTTCTTGACCGTTTCTTTTAAGTGCAGATTTTTAAACAATTTGTTTTTTAAACTTACCCAATTCAATTTGCAGCGATGTGGAAACAAAGATGTCTGAAATGTGTCGAGCAGACATGAAGGCACCTCGTTATTTTGTTGTTGCAGAACAAACAACCGACCAAGACAAGAAAACCGACAGAAAACAAACCGACCAGACAAACAGACACCAAGCAAACAAACAAACAAACACAAACAGACCAGTTTTTTACCATTTATTGTTTTATCAAGAAATAAAAATAAATAAAAAATATGCAATATAAATGCATGCTCAAACGTTGTTTTAAATAATGATTTTGAAAGTTGTTCGAGAGAAAACTCTAAAGTTGCACTTGCAGTTTAAAGGTTGCGTGATACCAGCGTATTATTTGGACTTTGAAATTATAACTGCGAACGTGCTTGATATGCTCTCGTTTTTTCTTGAAAACACCTGTCTTTTTTATTTTATTTTCATTTCTCGTGAAACCGGGTCGGTCGGATCCGTGCTTCGAAAAATTAACTTGGTCTGGCCTTACTTAATATTAATTTTAGTATACAGTTATAATCAAAATAGTTTTATCGAATTGTAAAATTATTATCTCTTGAATGAGAAAAACGATTTTCCCTTCTATTTTGATTATGTAATCACAGTACAGTCAATATCTTTTATAAGTACCCAGTTTACAAGGCAGCACGCAATCAATGCATTAAGCAAGTTAATTGGGGGCGAAGGCTATTTCGGAGCGGGTCGAAATAGTTTTCAAAATCCAGGAAGGGTATGAAAGCAAAAATCACACGAGGAAGTTTTGGTGATCAATATTTATCACAATGCAGTTTTATATAATTAGAATAGACTCAGATGGCTTAAACATCAAAGTATAAATCAGTTCATATGTTTCAGCGATCATCACTCTCCAACTACTTTAGCAATGAATGCAATTGTTGTTTAAGACTTTTTTCTTGTTTTATTAAAAGAAATAGAAGAGCCAGAGAAAAATCTGGGCAAGAGTGACAATCTTTATCATTAATGCAAGTATTGAGCACATCGGACATAATTCATAAGTTATTTTCTTTGTTGGTAGGGAAGGGGGAAGAGTATGAAATATTTTTCAATTAAAAGAGGGGGTACCAAACATTTTCTATTTATTTGTGTTGGGTATGAAATATTGTTCAAAATTTTTGATATAGCCTCTGTTCCCCCCTCTCTCCCCCCCCCCCAATTACTCTTACTTAATGACTACTCCCTAAGCATCGTGAGGCTCAAAATCCCCTGATAATTAAGAATTATGTAAGAATTAGCTCACGCTCAATTTTATTTTCCAGCACTTCATTTAAATACTTCAGTGCCGATGGCTCAGAGGACTATTTTGAAATTGAAGAGGAAGACATTGATATGATTGAAGTTATTGTTTTCTAAAGGATTATGTAATGTATATACACATCGTTGAGTTACCATTTTTCCACGCAAACAAAAAATCAAACTTCTAAAACCAGGGGCGTAGGCAGCATGAGGCAAACCAAGGCATTTGCTTCAGACATTTTTTCTTTTTTTGTTTGAAAGGGGAGAATGAAACACTACAAACAATTGAATAAAGAAACCAATTAAGCACAGCTTTGGCGCTGTTTGTTGGTTGAAGAGATTTTGCCGTTCATCAATGGGTTCCAACTGGTTATATAGTCTTGTATTAGCCTATGTATAGAGCGAAATCCCTATGAAACCGCTTGTGCTTCTCAGCACTGGGATGTTGGTGGGCACAGACGAATTGCACTGGCATTTAACAAATAACTTCATTGTTATCAAGAGAATAAACTGCTAGCAAACACATTAAACACCCACATACAAGATTCAAGAGCAAGTAGCATTTAATTACACCCCAAAAGTTCTTATTTTAAAATATCTAGATCCTAATGATATTTGGGGCTGTGATACCGAATATTTGTCGAATAATGAGTGATCAAAGTCTTGTGTTAATGGAGTCATAATAAACATGCACCCTCCTAGGAAGAGAATTTAACAATGGAAATTGCTCTTTTTTTTCTGGCTACAGCCCTGAAAACTTGCTATTGTACTGTACCCTGTCCCTGTATATTCATAAATTGTATCAGCATTTGCTTTATAATTGTTTTTTAAGAGTGTTTAGGCTGAAATTTGCAAATAAGAATTATTTGAGGCTGAAATCACTGGTAAAGCCAAAAAACACGACGCTCACTTTGTGATTCTTCTAAAAAAATATTGAGTGTAGTTTTAGTTTATCTTATTTTTATTGTTTTCTTAATATTAATTTTAGTAGACAGTTTTTATAATCAGAATAGTTTTATCAAATTATAAAGTTTTTATCTTTTGAATGAGAAAAAAGATTTTACCTTTTTTACTGATGT
Organism: Isaurus tuberculatus; assembly: GCA_025447995.2. Classification (NCBI taxonomy): domain Eukaryota; kingdom Metazoa; phylum Cnidaria; class Anthozoa; order Zoantharia; family Zoanthidae; genus Isaurus; species Isaurus tuberculatus. The sequence continues at coordinate 2,184 of JAOEHV020377703.1, read as the reverse complement.
TTGGTCGAAGCGATGTTCCGATAAGCTTCCTTATAAAAAAAAACGTGACTGGCAATTAAGCCACAGTTACCTCTAACTAGATTTAGTCACAAAGAAAGTTTTCCTTTGACTGTCATTGGTAAAATTTCTATTCTTTGTTATAACGTTCGTGCAAAAAGACACGTTTCGTGCCGTCTTTTGACGTCACTTTTTCCCCAGTAGATAGAAGTTGCTTGCGATTGGTTAAAACTATCACGCACCATTGAAACCACATTTTGAAAAAATAGATGAATAAGATACGAGAATTTAAAAACATAGAGAAATTTCTAAGTTATATAGGAAGTACGAATGTGTTGCTGTATCTTATCAGCTAGTGTGATTATATTGTCCACGTCTGCAGTGTCGGTTCTTATGGGACAGTGAGAAATAAACTCAGTAATAAAAATGAGTCGAATAAAAGGCTCTTTACATTTATATTTTCGGTCGAGTCCATTCAATCACCTTACATCTCACTGTAACGGTTTACGTGATGTTCAGTCATCCTAGAAATCCCTCTATAGAGTGACCTCATTGCGGTTTCCCATCCGAATTAAAACCTTCTGACATAAAATTTCAATCTGGGATCATGTAAACTATAAATTAATGCCATTCAGGAATGAAAATTTCGGTGCAAGTCAAGCATTGTGATTGGGTTGATGAATATGTTGTATGAATTTCATTCTGAAACAAAACTCATTCAAGAATGAACATTGCTTTGATACCACGGCTATAATATCTAAAATTAATTGGACAAGTTGATTTATTCTCTGAAGTAGCAATATACGTTAATTTTTTTTTCATTGTCAAATAAACCCTGAAAGTGAAAATGATGTAACCACCAGACATATGAACCATATACTAATATCACTTATAATACTTCAACATTACACAATACCTTAAAAAAACGAATTGCACTGGCATTTAACAGCTAACTTCATTGTTATAAGAAGAGAATAAACTCCTAAAAAACGCATTTTAATGTTCATACAAGAATCTAAAGCCGCTAAAGTAGCATTTAAATATCCCCCAAAAGTTCCTATTCTAAAAATTCTAGATCCTGGTGATATTTGTGGCTGTGATACCGAATTTTTGTCGAATAATGCGTGATCAAAGTATTGTGTTAATGCAGTCATAATACCGGATAATAAACACCCTGATACCTTGGAAGAGAATTTAACAGTGGACATTGCTCTTTTTTTTCTGGCTACGGCCCTGAAAACTTGCTATTGTTTTGTACCCCGTCCCTGTATGTGTATCTTCATAAATTGTATCAGCATTTGCTTAAAAATCTTTTTATAAAAATGTTTGGGCTGAAATTTGAAAAGATTTTACGAATCACATTAAGAATTATTTGGGGACGAAATCACTGGTAAAGCCAAGAAACACGAGGCTCACACTAAATTTTGTGATTCTTATAAAAAATATTGATTGTAGTTTTGCCTCCATACATGTCCAATACGCATGCCTCGTTCTTTTTTGGTCGCCTAAATTCTGTTGTAGAAACGCCGAATTCAGTTAATAATATGAGAAAACCCTCACTAAAGTTATTATCTTTTGAATGAGAAAAAAATATTTTACCTTTTTTACTGATTATGTAACCAGCTGTTTGGTCGAAGAAATGTCAGCGATGTTCCGATACAGAGGCCGCGGAGCAAGTTTTTGATGGGGGGGGGGGGGGAAGGGGGCACTATAACGAGTGCCGAATGCGCAAGCAGCGAGCAATTTTTAACATTTAACAGCTAACGTCATTGTAATAAGTAGAGAATAAACTGCAAACAAACACATTAAACACCCACATACAAGAATCTAGAGCCCCTAAAAAAGCATTTAAATACCAAGGTTTCAAGGTTTATTATTAAAATAAAATTAATATAATTATTACAATTTATTAACTGATCTGCAGGCAGTTTAGCTAATCGTGGCAGACCAGTCTATTGAAACAGAGGCAATTATATTACACTATATACAGTACAGGCTTAAAAATTAAAAAAAAATTTAAGTGTATTTATACGAGAGTGAACAAAAAAAGAAGAGCTTGAAATACAAAGGTACTTATATTTCAAAGACCGTTTTAATGAACACAGAAGAACAGTTGATAAACCTAACACGATTTCCAAACCTACTGCTGTTTCTGAGCACTTCTTAACTACTAATCACTCTGCCTCT